>CM074718.1:304812447-304904947 GCA_037306005.1 Rhinophrynus dorsalis
AAACACAGATTCTTCAAAAACTGATGCGTCCACGTAAACTGAACCTACTTCCATTTTTAAGGATTCATTTACTCAAATTCCTGAAGAAGTACATTCCATTGTGGGAGATACAATGGATGTAGTCTTGGACCATAGTTATTCCAAACAACAAACACACATACATGCACCAGAGATAACATTGTCTTGTGTCTCCAATTCCAATGCAAACTTCAACTCCACAAAAACCATTACCAAGTGTATGTTCTTTGCATTTTCCACCAAGGATGCAGGTTACACACCAAGGAGATATTTTACAGCTACAAGGTGAGGCCTCTTCCATAAATCCTGGAAAATTGGATGAGCTAAGTTTACAATTGTCTGAAACAGATGATGATAATGGAGAATCCTCAAAAAATCTTACTTTTGATAAGTCATTGGATGAATCATCAGCCTTAGATGTAACATAGTAATTTAGGTTGAAAAAAGACTTGCATCCATCTAGTTCAACCCTTTTCCTATTCCTGTTTACCATCATTGATCCAAAAGAAGGCAAAAAAAAAACCAAATTCTGCCTTGAATGGAGGGAAAAAAATTCCTTCTTGATTCCAAATGGCAATCAGATTTCTCCCTGGATCAACAAGCCCTAACTAAATATTAATCCCAATACCAACGTACATAGCCCTCTATGTTATGCTCTTTTAAATAAGTATCCAGGCCCCTTTTAAAGGCATCTAATGTATTCGATAGCACCACCTCCTCAGGCAGTTAATTCCATACCTTTATTGTCCTTACTGTAAAGAAACCCTTCCGCTGTTGTAGATTAAATCTCCTTTTCTCAAGTCTAAGCGGGTGGCCCCTTGTCCTGTGTACTGTTTTGTTAATGAACAGGTCTTTGGAGAGCCCTTTGTATGGGCCCTGAACATATTTATATAGTGTTATCATATCCCCTCTAAGATTCCGTTTCTCTAGTGTGTACAAGTTTAACTTTTCTAGCCTTTCTTCATAACTAAAACTTTCCATTCCCCTTACTAGTTTTGTAGCCCTCCTCTGCACTCTTTCTAGTTCCATAATGTCCTTTTTCAGAAAGGGCGCCCAGAATTGAACAGCCTATTCTAGGTGGGGTCTTACCATGGACCTGTAAAGAGGCATAATTATATCTTCCTCCCTTGAGTCAATACCCCTTTTAATACATGCCAATATCTTATTGGCCTTTGCAGCTGCCAGCTGGCACTGCATGCTACTGCTAAGTCTATTGTCTACCATAACTCCCAAATCCTTTTCATTTGTAGATTTCCCCAGAGAAACACTATTTAAACTATATGTTGCATTTTTATTATTATACCCAAAATGCATAACTTTACACTTGTCTATATTGAATCTCATTTGCCATTTGCCTGCCCAGTTACTCAATTTGTCCAAATCCTCTTGTAATGAAGACACATCCAGTTCAGACTTTATTACCTTACATAATTTTGTGTCATTGGCAAACACTGATACATGGTTCCCTATGTCCCCTGGGAGGTCATTAATAAACAAATTAAAAAGAAGAGGACCCAGGACACATCCCTGAGGTACTCCACTTATCACGTTTATCCAACTGGAGAACTTGCCATTACTACCACTCTTTGTGTATGGATTGTAAATTGCTGAAAGATAGAATGCAAACATTTTCCCCTAGGCCTATTTCATTCAATTTGTACAGTAACCTCTTGTGTGGAACCGTATCAAATGCCTTGGCAAAGTCTAAATAGATCACATCAACCGCCGCTCCCGCATCTATATTATTACTCACTTTTTCATAAAATGCGATCAAGTTAGTTTGATAAGACCTGTCTTTCACAAAGCCATGGCTATTGCAAATGATATTCCTGTTCCAGCAGAATTCTTGAATATATTCCCTTAGCAACCTTTCAAACATCTTCCCTACCATAGATGTCAAGCTTACAGGTCTGTAATCTCCTGGCTGTGACTTTGATCCCTTTTTAAATATGGGCACCACATCTGCTTTACGCCAATCCATGGGCACCATACCTGAAATAAAAGAATCCCTGAAAATCAGATATAACGGTCTGGCCAGGGTCTGGCTTAGCTCTTTAAGTACCCGTGGGCGTATATCATCTGGCCCCGGAGCTTTGTATACCTTAACACCATTCAATTGTTTTAACACTTTTTCTTGTGTTAGCCAGTCCCATGCTTGCTGTGACTGTTCTGTAAAAGTAGTTTGCAGATTCTTGTCCATTGGGTCTTCCTTGGTAAAAACAGAAGAAAAGAAATTATTTAAAATATCTGCCTTCTCTCTGTCCCCCTTGACCATCTCACCCGTTTCAGATAACAAGGACCCAACATTATCAGACTTTATTTTTTTGCCATTAATGTATTTAAAGAATTTTTTGGGTTGCTCTTGCTCTCCATAGCAATATTTTTCATTCTCCAGTCTAGCTAATTTAATAGCCTTTTTACAGGTTTTGTTGACATTTTTGTATTATGCAAATGCCTCTGCTGATCCCTCAGCTTTGTAATGTTTAAATGCCGCTTTCTTGTTATTTATTTCATGAATTACTTTACTGGTTAGCCACATTGGTTTTAATTTGCTTCTTTTGTATTTGTTTCCAACAGGGATAAATTTATGTGTGTTTTTTTGCAATGTTATTTTGAAGGTATTCCACTTACCGTCTGTGTTTTTTCCTGAAAATATTTTATCCCAGTAAACGAGACCAAGGGATGAATTAAACCCGCTAAAGTTGGCCTTTTTAAAATTCAGTGTTTTGGTGGAACCCATACCAAATTGCTTTTTTGAATTAATCTCAAACTATACCATGTTATGGTCACTATTCCCCAAGTGCTCCCTAACTTGGATGTTAGAGATAAGTTCTTCATTGTCAGTTATTACCAAATCCAGACATGCATTCCCTCTGGTTGAGGTCTGCACTAGTTGAGACAAAAAACTGTCATTCAGCAAGTTCAGAAACTTGCTGCTTTTAGCAGAATTAGCTGTTCTATTTTTCCAGTCTATTGCTGGATAATTGAAATCACCCATAATTATAGTTCTCCCTATTTGAGAAGCCTTTTCTATTTGCATTAATAGCTTTGATTCCTCAAGGTCACCAATGTTTGGTGGTTTATAACAAATACCCACTAATATTTTCTGGGCAGTTTTACCCCCAGTGACTATTTCAACCCACAGGGATTCCACATGTTCACACATATATCGTCCCGCAAATGAGGCAATAATGCTGGTTTGACATACAGACAGACCCCACCACCTCTTTTGTTTGACCTATCTTTTCTAAATAACATGTAGCCCTCCAAATTGATTGACCAATCATGTGTGTCATCCCACCATGTTTCTGTTATGCCTGTCAAGTCATAGTTTTCAATTTCAGCTACCAGCTCCAGTTCCCCTATTTTACCAGTTAAACTTCTGGCATTTGCAAGCATACAATTTATGCAACTGCTATGTTCCATTTGTGATTTAATTTTGATGTGGTTTATAGGCTTCTCCCTATCATCTGCAATAACCCCGCCCCCAGATCCTCCCACCTGGTTATTAACTACATCGCCTTCCCTTTCTATACTATCTATCCCAGTATTTATTGGCCCCTCCCCCCCTTCCTAGTTTAAAATCTCCTCCAACCATCTAATCATCCTCTCCCCAAGCACTTGAGATCCTCTTGCATTCAGGTGCAATCCATCCCAGCTATATAGAGATTGTACACCAAAGCAAAAGCAGCCAAGTGCTCTAAAAACCCAAAGCCCTCCTTCTTACACCAAGACTTCAGCCATGCATTGAGCTCCCTAATCTCCCGCTGTCTCTCTGTCGTAGCGCATGGCACAGGTAGTATCTCTGAGAATACTACCTTGGTGGTCCAGTTCCTAATCTTACTGCCTAAATCCCTAAAATTACCCTTTAGGACTCTCCACCTTCCTCTTACTTTGTCATTGGTACCAATATGCACCAAGACAGCTGGATCCTCTCCAGCCCCTCCCAATAATCTGTCCACCCTGTCTGCAACATGCCGAACCCGGGCACCCGGGAGACAGCAAACTATTTGGTTGCCGCGATCAGAGCCACAGATTACCCTATCGGTTCTCCTAATAATGGAGTCCCCTACCACCACAATCTGCCTAGGCTTCACTTTCCTCTGGATCCCCTCTGCGCTAGAGGAGCTGTTCTCCCGGCTGTTAGGGAGAACAGTCTTCTCCAGCAATTCCACTTCTGGGTTTGCCACCCCAACATCTTCACTTAAATGAGCAAATTTGTTGGGATGGAAAAACTCAGGACTGGCTGCCCTCTTCCTCTTCGTTCCCCCACTGCAAACACTTCTAACTGTCACCCAGCTATGTGCCTGGTTCCCTTCTAGCTGATCTCCTCCCTCTTTGCTAGGTGAGCCAGCTAGACTCTGCTCAGTTAGCAAGAGACTCCTCTCAAGGTTGTCAATATCTCTCAGTGTTGCAATATGACTCTCTAGAGCTCCAGTCTGAGCTTCTAGAAGGGCCACTTGCTCACACTTGCCACAGCGGTATGGACCCTGGAAGATGTGCACTGAGTGAGATCTCCAAGCTTGCTCATCATGTATGGTGCAAATGTGAGTTCTTAAAAATGTAAACAATTAATTAATTTACCTTTGTTCCTTTAACTCCTGTGTTGCATTAACTGCTGTGTTTCACAAACTGTGCACTTATTCCAGAGCACTTAGTAAAGAGCACGCTCTATTTGTGAGCAAGCTCTGTAAGTCCTGTCCCTAGCTTTTGACTGAGGTTGTAGGAGAGAGGTTGTGTGTTAGGAAGCTCTCTGAAAAGGCCTCTTTGAGGGGAGTTTTTCTTTCTTTTGAGTTTCTTTTTTAGTTAGTTTAGTTGTAAAAGAGTTAGTTTAGGTTTTATTTCTTTTTGGGGAAATTGGGTGATTTTTTAGTTGATTTTTGCACTTTTAAGTTGAGCCCCAGGAAGCAGCAGCTTCTTGCCCAACAAGGCTCACTTCCTGTGGGCTCCTTTCTCCTGCTCACACCCCTGACCCATCCCCCGCTGCTGGGTCTTTTTTCTACTTTGAGTTAATTTGATTCTTTTATTTATTTTGAAAAACTTTTGTTTGGTGGGTGGTGGGGAAGATTATTTTCTGTTAGTTTAAGTTTATTTTTGAATTTAAATTTTATTTTGAGGGAGAGAAGCAAGCAGCTGGGAGGGAAAGAATTTAAACATCTTTCCTTACTGTTAACCCTCCCAGTGTCAGTGCACAGCAGTGCAGCTCTCCCTCTTTCTTTTGTTTAAGAAGAAAAGTTGATTTAGTTTATTTACTTTGATTTGTTTTATTTAAGTTCAAAGCCCCAGGAAGCTTGAGCTTCTTCCCCAGAAAGGGCTCACTTCCTGAGGGATTCCAACCCAGCAGCACTCCCCTGACCCTTCCCCCACTCCTGGTGCTACTTAATTAGTTAATTGATTTCAGTTGTTTTGTTTTCTTTCAACACTTTTTGGTTTGGTGGGTTTTGGAAAATTTATTTTGTTTGTTTAAGTTTCCTTTTCATTTAACTGTCTCTGAGGGAGAGATAAAAGCAGCTGGGGGGGACAGAGATTTAAAACACCTATTTTTCTGTTAACCCTCCCAGTGCCAGGTGCATAGCACTGCATCTCTCCCTCTCTCTCACCTCTCTCTTTAAAAAACAAAACAAAACAAAAAAATATATATATATAAATAAAAATTCCTTCCTTTTATTTTATTTCTTTCTTTGATTTAAAATGGGGAAGGGCATAAGAAGGCCTCAGGATCCCAAAGATGGAATAAGGGATCCTGAAAATACTAGCTGTAGACCTGCTGTGTCCCAAGCAGCAAGCCCCAGACCTCAGGCTCCCTCTGCCTCTACTCAGGCTGCTCCTACTGGCACTGCCCCGGTAGCACCTACTATTACTAGATCGTTTGCACAGGTGGTTAGTGCCAGCCCCAGTCATGCCAACTCTGGGGGAGAGCAGCTATCTAGGAGGCATGGAGTCAGATCTATCATGTCAGGGGTTCACGGTATAGGGGCATATGTTAAGGCTGCAGCTGATGTTGTGAGCCCCTCTGCAGTTGTAGCAGCCAGCAAAATGTACGGCAAAGCTGTTCTATTTCTACGTACGCTGGCTGCTGCACATACTTTGGTGCAGAAGGGGCTCACACTGGGGGGGACTTATATCCCTGTAGAACCCCTGGAAGGGATGGGCACACGACTTGTACTATCTAATGTGCCGCCCTTCCTACCGGACCCTTTGCTGCGCCCCCACTTGCAAGCCCTGGGGGAGTTAAAATCAAATATCAGTAAGATTCCCTTGGGCTGCAAAGAGAGAGCACTTAGGAATGTGCTCTCTTTTAAGAGGCAGGCACAAGTCCTCCTGCCTCGGGGTGCAGAAAGTATTGAGGGGTCCTTTGAGGTTCATTTTGAGGGGGTGCTGTACCGCATATATTACAGCACAGAGGAAGTGAGGTGCTTTGCATGTAAGGAGCTGGGGCATACACGCCAGAGCTGCCCCAAGGGGCAGCGATCTAAAACATCAGCCCCAGCTCCACTGCCAGTAGCAAGCACGTCACGTACAGCACCCAGCCCTGCTAAGACCACTGTGGCAGGGCCCTCAAAAGGGAAAGACCCCCCTTCAGAGAGCTATAAGGAGGCTGTTCCAAAGCCCACCACCGCAGCCTCCATGCCTCCTTCCTCCCCACCAAAAACATCATCAGCTGCAGCTACCTCTGAGGCTGCAGCCAAAAGGAGGAAGGAGAAGAGTGTCACCACTACCCCCTGTGTTGCCGCTGCCCCGGTGTCATCCCCCCCCACCCCAAGTATAAACACTTCAGCAAGTGTAGGGGATGAGGGGAGGGAGGAAAGATCTCAGCCCTCTAAAGAGGGCACGGGGAGCGGCGGCACCTCCTCTTCTAAGGATGACGCCCCAAGGAAGAGGAAATATAAGACCAATAGGGGGACACTGGAGGAATGGGACGAGCTTATCTCCTATCCCTCCAAAGTTAAAAAGAGGAGCCATCCATCACCTCCTCAAGTGGTGACATTGTCTGACCTGGCTATTGATCTCAGCCAGCCAGGTACGGACCACACACCTCTCCCCCAGACCTGGCGGGGGATAATGTGGCCAAGGGTCTGGGGAATGTGCAGGGGAATAAGGGTCTCTCTGAGGAGACAGGGGCAGACACCCAGCCAATAGCTATGCAGCTTGTCTTGCCCCTGATGTATGAAGGGAAGCCCAATAAAGCCCCTGCAGAATGGGCAGTTAGTGTCCCTAAGGTGCTGAGCTTTGGGGACCACAGTCAGCCTCTCCCTCCAGGGTCACTCTCCAGTGGCGAAACTGGGGTAATACCAACTCCCCAGGATATGCCACTCCTGGAGGCGATAGACTTAAGTATAACGCCCATTCAGGACCCTGTAGAGGAAAATCCAGGGGAGGGTGATGCAACAGGGGCAGTGGTAATGGAGAAGGGTGACCAAGCAGTCCCTCCTATTAATACCGTGGAGGTGACTGCTACAACCTCGGAGATCCCTCCTACCACTTCAACCACTCATCCCAACCTTAGCGTCATCCAAGCTGCGCAGGTGGCGGTGGAGAAGGCTGAGGAGGCATATAAGGCCTCCAAAGCTCCCCATGTCAGCAAGCCGTCTGCCGCTGTTCAGCCAGCTACCCCTGAGTGTGCCCCTAGTACTAGCAAGGGGGCACAAGATTCTTCTCAGGGTTCGGTCGCGAAGGGTGTATTAGACCCGACTTCAATAACATCTAGAAGTGGGAGTGTTAAGATCAAGCTGAGAAGGCTTACCCCCTTAGAGGAGAAGGGGGTTTATAAAGTACTCAGCGAGGAGGAGCCCAGGGATGGCAGTGAGGCTTCTGCAGCCTCAATACTTACACCTAGCCCTGTCATCCCTGCCAAGGAAATAACAGCTTTCCTTGAGAGCACCCTTCGCGGACAAAATAAAAAGAAGGTGCGCCTGGCCCTTGAGAGGTGGAATGATCGGCCGTTAATCATCCACTCTCTCAGAGAATATCTAAGGGCCAGCAATAGGGCTAAGAACTTTGGGTCTGCTGAACATATCTGTGCCCGCAAGTTCTTAAATTTGTGTATGTCCCATCAGGCATCGCTAGGAGATGGGACGAAAGCACTTCCTGACACACAGTAATGGCTCTGAGCATCAGCACTCTTAATACCAATGGCTGTAAGGATGGGTTTCGCAGGTTCCAAGTACTCCCCTATCTACAGCAAGGGGGTACTCTGTGAGCTTCCTGCAAGAGACCCATACCACTCCGGAGGCTGAAGCCAACTGGCATCTGGAGTGGCGAGGCAGGGTTTTCTTTAGCCACTTCACTTCGGCGTCATGTGGAGTGGTGACCCTGTTCTCAGAGTCCTTTCAGCCTGAGGTGCTGAGTGCAAAGGCCGTTATCCCAGGCCGTCTGCTGCATCTCCGGGTCCGAGAGCTAGGCTGCACGTTTAGTCTGCTGAACGTGTATGCACCCTCTGCAGCAGGACCGGAGAGGGTGAGGTTCTTTGCTAGTTTGTCGACCTATCTGGAGTCGGTCGATGCGGATGAGTGTTTGATTATCGGGGGTGATTTCAACTGCACCCTCGAAGCTCTGGACCGTGTCGGGACAGAGCATTATCCACCATCCGCGTCGGCCTTGAGGGAGGTCATCACCCGCTGCTCCCTGGTCGACATCTGGCGAGAGCAGCACCCAGGGGCATCAGACACTTTCACCTATGTCAGTGTGAGAGATGGTAGGGTGTCCCATTCCCGGATCGATAGGCTTTATATATCTAGCCACTACATGTCGCGGGCCCGGTCCACTGCCATTAGGTTGGCCCCGTTCACGGACCACAACTGTGTGTCCGTGAAGGTGTCGCCCATGTCATCGGCGACAAAAGCCGCCTATTGGCACTTCAACAATACCTTGTTGGAGGACGAGGGCTTTGCGGCATTGATCCGGGAGAGGTGGGCGGACTGGAGGGGTTTCAAGGGTGACTTTGCCACGCTGAGTCAGTGGTGGGACGTGGGCAAGGTGCACTTGAGACTCTTGTGTCAGGAGTATACTAGGGGTGTGAGCAGTCAGCGCAGTGCAGAGATTGAGGCACTCCGGGGGGAGGTGCTTGGCCTCGAGCAAAGGCTGGCTGCTGAATCTAGGGATCAAAACTTGCAGCGCGAATACGTAGAGAGGAAGGAGGTTCTCTGTCACCTGGAAAGGCACCAGGCTAAGGGAGCCTTCGTGCGAAGCCGCTTGCGATTCCTTTGGGAGATTGATCGCGGCTCGCGCCTCTTCTACGGACTGGAGAAGAGGGGGGGTAACCGTAGACATATCACCTGTCTCCTTGCAGAGGACGGTGCCCCTCTTTTGGATCTGGAGAGCATCCGGGACAGGGCCTGGAGATTCTATGCCAACCTGTACTCTCCGGATCACATCTCTCCAGATGCCTGCAAGGTGCTATGGGATGGGCTTCCAACGGTCAGCGAGGGTGGAAGAGAGAGGCTGGATCAGCCCATCTCTCTAGCTGAACTCTCTGAAGCCCTCAGTCTAATGCCCCATGGCAAATCTCCGGGGCTGGACAGACTGACCGTAGAGTTCTTCCAATTCTTTTGGGAGACTCTAGGACCTGATTTCCAACTGGTCCTAACGGAGGCCCTCGAGACTGGTGAGATGCCCCTTTCCTGTCGACGAGCAGTAATGGCATTGCTGCCCAAGAAGGGGGATCTCCGCCTTATCGAGAACTGGCGACCAGTCTCGCTGCTCAGCACGGATTATAAGATCGTAGCCAAAGCTGTCACCTTAAGGCTCAGGTCCGTGCTGGCAGAGGTGGTCCACTCAGACCAGTCCTATACAGTCCCGGGCCGGACCATCTTTGATAATATCTTTCTGGTCCGGGATCTGCTCTGCTATGCCCGCAGGACTGGTCTGTCACTCGCCCTTCTTTCACTAGACCAGGAGAAGGCGTTTGACAGAGTGGATCACAGATATCTCATAGCTACTCTGCAAGCATACGGCTTTGGCCCACGCTTTGTGGGCTACCTTAAGACGCTGTATGCCTCTGCAGAGTGTTTAATTAAGATCAACTGGTCCCTAACGGCACCCCTGGTATTTGGACGAGGAGTGCGGCAGGGATGCCCCTTGTCTGGACACCTATATGCACTAGCCATCGAGCCCTTCCTATGTCTGTTAAGGAAGAGGCTCACAGGGCTGGTGCTGAAGGAGCCAGACATGAGGGTGGTCCTTTCGGCATATGCCGACGATGTACTCCTCGTGGCCCAAGACCTAGTTGATCTGGAGCGGGCTAAAGAATGCCAAGAGGTTTATACAGCTGCCTCTTCTGCTCAGATCAACTGGTCCAAATGCACAGGCCTTTTAGAGGGTCCCATACAGGTAGACTCCCTGCCTCCCACCTTCCGTAACATCAAGTGGGAGGCTACAGCTTTGAAATACCTTGGAGTCTACCTGTCCGCTGCGAATCCCACAGTCCCTGCAAACTGGAAAGAACTAGAGGAACGAGTCCTCTCTCGGATGGGACTGTGGAGGGGTCTTGCGAAAGTGCTTTCCCTAAGGGGGAGGGCTTTGGTGATCAACCAGCTGGTGGCCTCGCAGCTGTGGCACCGGCTGATCTGCCTTAGCCCGACCCCCGAGTTCATCAGCAAAATCCAGAGAATGCTGCTGGACTTTCTCTGGATGGGGAAGCACTGGGTCTCTGCGGGTGTGGCGAGCCTCCCACTGGGAGAGGGCGGTCAAGGAGTGGTGTGCATACGCACTCAAGTGCACACCTTCCGCCTCCAGTACCTGCAGAGATACCTGTACGCAGACCCTTCACCGCAGTGGTGCGCGCTGGCCTCCAGCTTCTATCGCCAGTTGCGCAATATGGGGTATGACCGGCAACTATTCATCATCAAGCCTGAGGGGTTTGGGAGCGACCTCTCAGTGCTGCCGGCATACTACCGGGAAACCCTCAAGGCCTGGAGCATGGTCTCCGTGTCAAGGCAGGGCACAGCGCAGGGGGCAGACATTCTAGCGGAGCCCCTGCTATATAATCCAGCTGTGGGGGCTCAGATGTTGGAAGCCCCTAGCATATGTCGTCGCCTTCGCCAAGCACGGATGACCCGAGTCGGGGATCTCCTGGACTATGAACGGGCGGACTGGGTGGAGCCCCATGTGCTTATGCACCGTATGGGTTTCCATAGTCCCAGAGTTCCGTGCCGTTTGCTCCGGGAGATCAAGCTTGCCATCCACCCCGACTCGCGCACCTTCATTGACGGGGCCTTACAGGCCGGAGAGCCACATCTACCTGTGGAACCCTCGCCTCCGGCTGTAAGCATACTACCAAAGCCTCGTCAGTCCCCCTTGGCTTCTCCAGCCCCCAACTTAAGCCGGTTGGGGGTGATACCCTCGGCATGTTTCCGTGGCATGCCGAGGAAGAGGCTGTATTCCCTCGTGCTCCACACAGTGCACTTCCTCGCCCTCGTCGGTCGCCCAGACACTATCTGGCGGCGATTGTTTGACGTGGGCGAGAGACCCCGGTGGAGGGCACTCTATTCCACCTTGGTGCCCAGACCCATCGGGGATTTGAGTTGGAGAGTGCTCCATGGTGCACTGAGCACGGGGGAGTACCTGGCCCGTTTCACGGACTCCCCTGCCACCTGTCCTTTCTGTGGCAGGGGCGAGTCTGTATATCACATCTACTTCTCATGCAGCCGACTGCAGCCCCTCTTGTCATTCCTGAGGGGACTCCTCCTGCAGTTCTGGCTGCACTTCTCCCCACACCTCTTCATTTTTGGGCGCACGGTGTCTCGGACAAGTAGGGCTGAGGACCTCCTTATAAACCTGCTCCTGGCACAGGCTAAGATGGCCATCTATGTGTCCAGGAAGCAGGTACTGTCAGGGGAGGTTCCAATGACGCCTGAAGCTTTGTTCCGGGCATTCGTGCGCTCCCGTATCCGAGCAGAGTACACCCGGGCCCTTGCCACTGGGAGTATGTCATCTTTTACCTCCCAGTGGGCCTTAAATGGTGTGCTCTGCTCGGTGTCCCCCCATCTGGATTCTTTTCATCTCATACTTCACCTCTAAGTTATTTTTATGTTACAGTTACTCTTTTCTGGTTTCTTTATATGTCCCTTTGGGTGCTGGGGGTGCGCGGTGTGTTAATCAATGGCACGCTGCTTGCTCCTCTGGCACTCAGGGGGTTAATGTTTATTTATTAAAAAAGGAAAAGGAAAAAAAAAAAAAGAAAAAAAAATTACTTATGTTGCATTTCTGTTTGTCTTTTTTCTTTTCTGACCTTTTGGGTGCTGGGGGTGCGCGGCGCGTTAAATGATGGCGCGCTGTTTGCGCCTCTGGCACTCAGAGGGTTAATGTTTCTTTAAAAGAAAAAAAAAAAAAAAAAAATACTGTCTACTAATTGGCTGGCTTGCCTATAAGGCAAGCACCTTTGGATTCTTTTTCTAATATCCTGTCCCTAGCTTTTGACTGAGGTTGTAGGAGAGAGGTTGTGTGTTAGGAAGCTCTCTGAAAAGGCCTCTTTGAGGGGAGTTTTTCTTTCTTTTGAGTTTCTTTTTTAGTTAGTTTAGTTGTAAAAGAGTTAGTTTAGGTTTTATTTCTTTTTGGGGAAATTGGGTGATTTTTTAGTTGATTTTTGCACTTTTAAGTTGAGCCCCAGGAAGCAGCAGCTTCTTGCCCAACAAGGCTCACTTCCTGTGGGCTCCTTTCTCCTGCTCACACCCCTGACCCATCCCCCGCTGCTGGGTCTTTTTTCTACTTTGAGTTAATTTGATTCTTTTATTTATTTTGAAAAACTTTTGTTTGGTGGGTGGTGGGGAAGATTATTTTCTGTTAGTTTAAGTTTATTTTTGAATTTAAATTTTATTTTGAGGGAGAGAAGCAAGCAGCTGGGAGGGAAAGAATTTAAACATCTTTCCTTACTGTTAACCCTCCCAGTGTCAGTGCACAGCAGTGCAGCTCTCCCTCTTTCTTTTGTTTAAGAAGAAAAGTTGATTTAGTTTATTTACTTTGATTTGTTTTATTTAAGTTCAAAGCCCCAGGAAGCTTGAGCTTCTTCCCCAGAAAGGGCTCACTTCCTGAGGGATTCCAACCCAGCAGCACTCCCCTGACCCTTCCCCCACTCCTGGTGCTACTTAATTAGTTAATTGATTTCAGTTGTTTTGTTTTCTTTCAACACTTTTTGGTTTGGTGGGTTTTGGAAAATTTATTTTGTTTGTTTAAGTTTCCTTTTCATTTAACTGTCTCTGAGGGAGAGATAAAAGCAGCTGGGGGGGACAGAGATTTAAAACACCTATTTTTCTGTTAACCCTCCCAGTGCCAGGTGCATAGCACTGCATCTCTCCCTCTCTCTCACCTCTCTCTTTAAAAAACAAAACAAAACAAAAAAATATATATATATAAATAAAAATTCCTTCCTTTTATTTTATTTCTTTCTTTGATTTAAAATGGGGAAGGGCATAAGAAGGCCTCAGGATCCCAAAGATGGAATAAGGGATCCTGAAAATACTAGCTGTAGACCTGCTGTGTCCCAAGCAGCAAGCCCCAGACCTCAGGCTCCCTCTGCCTCTACTCAGGCTGCTCCTACTGGCACTGCCCCGGTAGCACCTACTATTACTAGATCGTTTGCACAGGTGGTTAGTGCCAGCCCCAGTCATGCCAACTCTGGGGGAGAGCAGCTATCTAGGAGGCATGGAGTCAGATCTATCATGTCAGGGGTTCACGGTATAGGGGCATATGTTAAGGCTGCAGCTGATGTTGTGAGCCCCTCTGCAGTTGTAGCAGCCAGCAAAATGTACGGCAAAGCTGTTCTATTTCTACGTACGCTGGCTGCTGCACATACTTTGGTGCAGAAGGGGCTCACACTGGGGGGGACTTATATCCCTGTAGAACCCCTGGAAGGGATGGGCACACGACTTGTACTATCTAATGTGCCGCCCTTCCTACCGGACCCTTTGCTGCGCCCCCACTTGCAAGCCCTGGGGGAGTTAAAATCAAATATCAGTAAGATTCCCTTGGGCTGCAAAGAGAGAGCACTTAGGAATGTGCTCTCTTTTAAGAGGCAGGCACAAGTCCTCCTGCCTCGGGGTGCAGAAAGTATTGAGGGGTCCTTTGAGGTTCATTTTGAGGGGGTGCTGTACCGCATATATTACAGCACAGAGGAAGTGAGGTGCTTTGCATGTAAGGAGCTGGGGCATACACGCCAGAGCTGCCCCAAGGGGCAGCGATCTAAAACATCAGCCCCAGCTCCACTGCCAGTAGCAAGCACGTCACGTACAGCACCCAGCCCTGCTAAGACCACTGTGGCAGGGCCCTCAAAAGGGAAAGACCCCCCTTCAGAGAGCTATAAGGAGGCTGTTCCAAAGCCCACCACCGCAGCCTCCATGCCTCCTTCCTCCCCACCAAAAACATCATCAGCTGCAGCTACCTCTGAGGCTGCAGCCAAAAGGAGGAAGGAGAAGAGTGTCACCACTACCCCCTGTGTTGCCGCTGCCCCGGTGTCATCCCCCCCCACCCCAAGTATAAACACTTCAGCAAGTGTAGGGGATGAGGGGAGGGAGGAAAGATCTCAGCCCTCTAAAGAGGGCACGGGGAGCGGCGGCACCTCCTCTTCTAAGGATGACGCCCCAAGGAAGAGGAAATATAAGACCAATAGGGGGACACTGGAGGAATGGGACGAGCTTATCTCCTATCCCTCCAAAGTTAAAAAGAGGAGCCATCCATCACCTCCTCAAGTGGTGACATTGTCTGACCTGGCTATTGATCTCAGCCAGCCAGGTACGGACCACACACCTCTCCCCCAGACCTGGCGGGGGATAATGTGGCCAAGGGTCTGGGGAATGTGCAGGGGAATAAGGGTCTCTCTGAGGAGACAGGGGCAGACACCCAGCCAATAGCTATGCAGCTTGTCTTGCCCCTGATGTATGAAGGGAAGCCCAATAAAGCCCCTGCAGAATGGGCAGTTAGTGTCCCTAAGGTGCTGAGCTTTGGGGACCACAGTCAGCCTCTCCCTCCAGGGTCACTCTCCAGTGGCGAAACTGGGGTAATACCAACTCCCCAGGATATGCCACTCCTGGAGGCGATAGACTTAAGTATAACGCCCATTCAGGACCCTGTAGAGGAAAATCCAGGGGAGGGTGATGCAACAGGGGCAGTGGTAATGGAGAAGGGTGACCAAGCAGTCCCTCCTATTAATACCGTGGAGGTGACTGCTACAACCTCGGAGATCCCTCCTACCACTTCAACCACTCATCCCAACCTTAGCGTCATCCAAGCTGCGCAGGTGGCGGTGGAGAAGGCTGAGGAGGCATATAAGGCCTCCAAAGCTCCCCATGTCAGCAAGCCGTCTGCCGCTGTTCAGCCAGCTACCCCTGAGTGTGCCCCTAGTACTAGCAAGGGGGCACAAGATTCTTCTCAGGGTTCGGTCGCGAAGGGTGTATTAGACCCGACTTCAATAACATCTAGAAGTGGGAGTGTTAAGATCAAGCTGAGAAGGCTTACCCCCTTAGAGGAGAAGGGGGTTTATAAAGTACTCAGCGAGGAGGAGCCCAGGGATGGCAGTGAGGCTTCTGCAGCCTCAATACTTACACCTAGCCCTGTCATCCCTGCCAAGGAAATAACAGCTTTCCTTGAGAGCACCCTTCGCGGACAAAATAAAAAGAAGGTGCGCCTGGCCCTTGAGAGGTGGAATGATCGGCCGTTAATCATCCACTCTCTCAGAGAATATCTAAGGGCCAGCAATAGGGCTAAGAACTTTGGGTCTGCTGAACATATCTGTGCCCGCAAGTTCTTAAATTTGTGTATGTCCCATCAGGCATCGCTAGGAGATGGGACGAAAGCACTTCCTGACACACAGTAATGGCTCTGAGCATCAGCACTCTTAATACCAATGGCTGTAAGGATGGGTTTCGCAGGTTCCAAGTACTCCCCTATCTACAGCAAGGGGGTACTCTGTGAGCTTCCTGCAAGAGACCCATACCACTCCGGAGGCTGAAGCCAACTGGCATCTGGAGTGGCGAGGCAGGGTTTTCTTTAGCCACTTCACTTCGGCGTCATGTGGAGTGGTGACCCTGTTCTCAGAGTCCTTTCAGCCTGAGGTGCTGAGTGCAAAGGCCGTTATCCCAGGCCGTCTGCTGCATCTCCGGGTCCGAGAGCTAGGCTGCACGTTTAGTCTGCTGAACGTGTATGCACCCTCTGCAGCAGGACCGGAGAGGGTGAGGTTCTTTGCTAGTTTGTCGACCTATCTGGAGTCGGTCGATGCGGATGAGTGTTTGATTATCGGGGGTGATTTCAACTGCACCCTCGAAGCTCTGGACCGTGTCGGGACAGAGCATTATCCACCATCCGCGTCGGCCTTGAGGGAGGTCATCACCCGCTGCTCCCTGGTCGACATCTGGCGAGAGCAGCACCCAGGGGCATCAGACACTTTCACCTATGTCAGTGTGAGAGATGGTAGGGTGTCCCATTCCCGGATCGATAGGCTTTATATATCTAGCCACTACATGTCGCGGGCCCGGTCCACTGCCATTAGGTTGGCCCCGTTCACGGACCACAACTGTGTGTCCGTGAAGGTGTCGCCCATGTCATCGGCGACAAAAGCCGCCTATTGGCACTTCAACAATACCTTGTTGGAGGACGAGGGCTTTGCGGCATTGATCCGGGAGAGGTGGGCGGACTGGAGGGGTTTCAAGGGTGACTTTGCCACGCTGAGTCAGTGGTGGGACGTGGGCAAGGTGCACTTGAGACTCTTGTGTCAGGAGTATACTAGGGGTGTGAGCAGTCAGCGCAGTGCAGAGATTGAGGCACTCCGGGGGGAGGTGCTTGGCCTCGAGCAAAGGCTGGCTGCTGAATCTAGGGATCAAAACTTGCAGCGCGAATACGTAGAGAGGAAGGAGGTTCTCTGTCACCTGGAAAGGCACCAGGCTAAGGGAGCCTTCGTGCGAAGCCGCTTGCGATTCCTTTGGGAGATTGATCGCGGCTCGCGCCTCTTCTACGGACTGGAGAAGAGGGGGGGTAACCGTAGACATATCACCTGTCTCCTTGCAGAGGACGGTGCCCCTCTTTTGGATCTGGAGAGCATCCGGGACAGGGCCTGGAGATTCTATGCCAACCTGTACTCTCCGGATCACATCTCTCCAGATGCCTGCAAGGTGCTATGGGATGGGCTTCCAACGGTCAGCGAGGGTGGAAGAGAGAGGCTGGATCAGCCCATCTCTCTAGCTGAACTCTCTGAAGCCCTCAGTCTAATGCCCCATGGCAAATCTCCGGGGCTGGACAGACTGACCGTAGAGTTCTTCCAATTCTTTTGGGAGACTCTAGGACCTGATTTCCAACTGGTCCTAACGGAGGCCCTCGAGACTGGTGAGATGCCCCTTTCTTGTCGACGGGCAGTAATGGCCTTGCTGCCCAAGAAGGGGGATCTCCTCCTTATCGAAAACTGGCGACCAGTCTCGCTGCTCAGCACGGATTATAAGATCTTAGCCAAAGCTGTCACCTTAAGGCTCAGGTTCGTGCTGGCAGAGGTGGTCCACTTAGACCAGTCCTATACAATCCCGGGCCGGACCATCTTTGATAATATCTTTCTGGTCCGGGATCTGCTCTGCTACGCCCGCAGGACTGGTCTGTCACTCGCCCTTCTCTCACTAGACCAGGAGAAGGCGTTTGATAGAGTGGATCACAGATATCTCATAGCTACTCTGCAGGCATACGGCTTTGGCCCACGCTTTGTGGGCTACCTTAAGACGCTGTATGCCTCTGCAGAGTGTTTAATTAAGATCAACTGGTCCCTAACGGCACCCCTGGTATTTGGACGAGGAGTACGGCAGGGATGCCCCTTGTCTGGACACCTATATGCACTAGCCATCGAGCCCTTCCTATGTCTTTTAAGGAAGAGGCTCACAGGGCTGGTGCTGAAGGAGCCAGACATGTGGGTGGTCCTTTTAGCATATGCCGATGATGTACTCCTCGTGGCCCAAGACCTAATTGATCTGGAGCGGGCTAAAGAATGCCAAGAGGTTTATCTGCCTCTTCTGCTCAGATCAACTGGTCCAAATGCACAGGCCTTTTAGAGGGTCCCATACAGGTAGACTCCCTGCCTCCCACCTTCTGTAACATCAAGTGGGAGGCTACAGCTTTGAAATGCCTTGGAGTCTACCTGTCCGCTGCGAATCCCAGAGTCCCTGCAAACTGGAAAGAACTAGAGGAACGAGTCCTCTCTCGGATGGGATTGTGGAGGGGTCTTGCGAAAGTGCTTTCCCTACGGGGGAGGACTTTGGTGATCAACCAGCTGGTGGCCTCACAGCTATGGCACCGGCTGATCTGCCTTAGCCCGACCCCCGAGTTTATCAGCAAAATCCAGAGAATGCTGCTGGACTTTCTCTGGATGGGGGAGCACTAGGTCTCTGCGGGTGTGGCGTGCCTCCCACTGGGAGAGGGCGGTCAAGGAGTGGTGTGCATACGCACTCAAGTGCACACCTTCCGCCTTCAGTACCTGCAGAGATACCTGTGGTCAGACCCTTCACCGCAGTGGTGCGCACTGGCCTCCAGCTTCTATCACTAGTTGCGCAATATGGGGTATGACCGGCAACTATTCATCATCAAGCCTGAGGGGTTTGGGAGTGACCTCTCAGTGCTGCCGGCATACTACCGGGAAACCCTCAAGGCCTGGAGCATGGTGTCCGTGTCAAGGCAGGGCACAGCGCAGGGGGCAGACATTCTAGCAGAGCCCCTGCTATATAATACAGCTGTGGGGGCTCGGATGTTGGAAGCCCCTAGCATATGTCGTCGCCTTCGCCAAGCATGGATGACCCGAGTCGGGGATCTCCTGGACTATGAACGGGCGGACTGGGTGGAGCCCGATGTGCTTATGCACCGTATGGGTTTCCAAAGTCCCAGAGTTCCGTACCGTTTGCTCCAGGAGATCAAGCTTGCCATCCATCCAGACTCGCGCACCTTCATTGACGGGGCCTTACAGGCCAGAGAGCCACATCTACCTGTGGAACCCTCGCCTCCGGCTGTAAGCATACAACCAAAGCCTCGTCAGACCCCCTTGGCTTCTCCAGCCCCCAACTTAAGCCGGTTGGGGGTGATACCCTCGGCATGTTTCCGAGGAAGAGGCTGTATTCCCTCGTGCTCCACACAGTGCACTTCCTCGCCCTCGTCGGTCGCCCAGACACCATCTGGAGGCGGGTGGTTGACGTGGGCGAGAGACCCCGGTGGAGGGCACTCTATTCCACCTTGGTGCCCAGACCCATCGGGGATTTGAGTTGGAGAGTGCTCCATGGTGCACTGAGCATGGGGGAGTACCTGGTCCGTTTCACGGACTCCCCTGCCATCTGTCCTTTCTGTGGCAGGGGCGAGTCTGTCTATCATATTTACTTTTCATGTGGCCGACTGCAGCCCCTCTTGTCATTCCTGAGGGGACTCCTCTTGCAGTTCTGGCTGCACTTCTCTCCACACCTTTTCATTTTTGGGCGCACGGTGTCTCGGACCAGTAGGGCTGAGGACCTCCTCATAAACCTGCTCCTGGCACAGGCTAAGATGGCCATCTATGTGTCTAGGAAGCATGTACTGTCAGGGGAGGTTCCAATGACGCCTGAAGCTTTGTTCCGGGCATTTGTGCACTCCCGTATCCGAGCAGAGTACACCCAAGCCCTTGCCACTGGGGGTATGTCAGCTTTTACCTCCCAGTGGGCCTATTTAAGCAGCGTGCTGTAAAATAAAAATAACTTAAAGATGAAATATGAGCTGAAATGAATCCTGATGGGGGGACGCCGAGCAGAGCATACCATTTAGGTATGCTCTGCTCGGCGTCCCCCCATCAGGATTCATTTCAGCTCATATTTCATCTTTAAGTTATTTTTATTTTACAGCACGCTGCTTGCTCCTCTGGCACTCAGGGGGTGAATGTTTATTTAAAAAAAAAAAAATAAAAAAAAAAAAATACTTTTGTATTACTGTTCAGGTTTTCTTCTTTCTTTTCTGACCTTTTGGGTGCTGGGGGTGCGCAGCGCGTTGAATGATGGCGCGCTGTTTGCTCCTCTGGCACTCAGGGGGTTAATGTTTATTTAAAAAAAAAAAAAAAAAAAAATTCCATTTGTTAATTGGCTGGCTTGCCTATAAGGCAAGCACCTTTCTTTTCTTTTTCTAATATCCTGTACCTAGATTTTGACTGAGTGTGTAGGAGAGAGGCTGTGTGTTAGGAAGCTCTCTGAAAAGGCCTCTTTGAGGGGAGTTTTTCTTTTCTTTTGTTTTCTTTTTTAGTTAGTTTAGTTGAAAAAGAGTTTAGTTTAGGTTTTATTTCTTTTTTGAGAAAATTGGGAGAATTTTTAGTTGATTTTTGCACTTTTCAAGTTGAGCCCCAGGAAGCAGCAGCTTCTTGCCCAACAAGGCTCACTTCCTGTGGTCTCCTTTCTCCTGAGCACACCCCTGACCCATCCCCTGCTGCTGGGTCTTTTTTCTACTTTGATTTAATTTGATTATTTTATTTATTTTGGAAAAAAATTTTGTTTGGTGGGTGGTGGGGAAGTTTATTTTCTGTTAGTTTAAGTTTATTTTTTTATTTAATTTTATTTTTGAGGGAGAGAAGCAAACAGCTGGGAGGAAAAGAATTTAAACATCTTTCATTACTGTTAACCCTTCCAGTGCCAGTGCTTAGGACTGCAGCTCTCCCTCTTTCTTTTTGTTTAATAAGAAAAGTTGATTTAGTTTATTTATTTTGATTTGCTTTATTTTAGTTTAATGCCCCAGGAAACTTGAGTTTCTTTTCCAGAAAGGGCTCACTTCCTGTGGGCTTCCAACCCAGTAGCACTCCCCTGACCCTTCCCCCACTCCTGGTGGTTAGTTAATTAGTTAATTGATTTCAGTTGTTTTGTTTTCTTTTCAACACTTTTTGGTTTGGTGGGTGGTGGGGAAATTTATTTTATGTTTGTTTAAGTTTCTTTTTATTTTGTCTCTGAGGGAGAGATAAAAGCAGCTGGGAGGGACAGAGATTTAAACACCTTTTTTTCTGTTAATCCTCCCAGTGCCAAGTGCATAGCACTGCATCTCTCCCTCTCTCTCACCTCTTTCTTTAAAAAACAAACAAAACAAAAACAAAAATAAATAAAAAAATGTCTTCCTTTTATTTTATTTATTTCTTTTGATTTAAAATGGGGAAGGGCATAAAGAGGCCTCAGGATCCCAAAGATGGATTAAGGGATCCTAGAAATACTAGCTGTAGCCCTGCTGTGTCCCAAGCAACAAGCCCAAGACCTCAGGGTCCCTCTGCCTCCACTCAGGCTGCTCATACTGGCACTGCCCCTGTAGCACCTACTATTACTAGATCTTTTGCACAGGTGGTTAGTGCCAGCCCCAGTCATGCCAACTCTGGGGAAGAGCAGCTATCTAGGAGGCATGGAGTAAGATGTATCACGTCTGGGGTTCACAGCATAGGGGCATATGTTAAGGCTGCAGCTGATGTTGTGAGTCCCTCTGCAGTTGTAGCAGCCAGCAAAATGTACGGCAAAGCTGTACTATTTCTACGTACGCTGGCTGCTGCACATACTTTGGTGCAGAAGGGGCTCACACTGGAACTTATATCCCTGTGGAACCCCTGGAAGGGATGGGCACACGACTTGTACTATCTAATGTGCCCCCCTTCCTACCGGACCCTTTGCTGCGCCCCCACTTGCAAGCCCTAGGGGAGTTGAAATCTAACATCACTAAGATTCCCCTGGGCTGCAAAGAGAGAGCACTCAAACATGTGCTCTTTTTTTAGAGGCAGGCACAAGTCCTCCTGCCTCGGGGTGCAGATAGCATTGATGGGTCCTTTGGGGTTCATTTTGAGGGGGTGCTGTACCGTATATTTTACAGCACAGAAGAAGTGAGGTGCTTTGCATGTAAGGAGCTGGGGCATACATGCCAGAGCTGCCCCAAGGGGCAGCATTCTAAAACATCAGCCCCAGCTCCAGTGCCAGTACCGAGCACCTCACGTACAGCACCCAGCCCTGCTAAGACCACCGTGGCAGGGCCCTCAAAAGGGAAAGCCCCCCCTTCAGAGAGCAATAAGGAGGCTGTTCCAAAGACCACCACCGCAGCCTCCATGCCTCCTTCCTCCCCACCAAAAACATCATTAGCTGCAGCTACCTCTGAGGCTGCAGCAAAAGGGAGGAAGGAGAAGAGTGTCACCACTACCCCCTGTGTTGCCGCTGCCCCGGTGCCACCCCCCCCCCCCGCCCCAAGTATAAACACTTCTACAAGTGTAGGGGATGGGGGGAGGGAGGAAAAATCTCAGCCCTCTAAAGAGGGCATGGGGAGCAGGGGCACCTCCTCTTCTAAGGATGATGCCCCAAGGAAGAGGAAATATAAGACCAATAGGGGGACACTGGAGGAATGGGACGAGCTTATCTCCTATCCCTCCAAAGTTAAAAAGAGGAGCCATCCATCACCTCCTCAAGTGGTGACATTGTCTGACCTGGCTATTGATCTCACCCAGCCAGGGACAGACCACACACCTCTTCCCCCAGACCTGGCGGGGGATAATGTGGCCAAGGGTCTGGGGAATGTGCAGGGGAATAAGGGTCTCCCTGAGGAGACAGGGGCAGACGGCCAGCCTATAGCTATGCAGCTTGTCGGTCCCCTGATATATGAAGGGAAGCCCAATAAAGCCCCTGCAGAATGGGCAGTTAGTGTCCCTAAGGTGCTGAGCTTTGGGGACCACAGTCAGCCTCTCCCTCCAGGGTCACTCTCCAGTGGCGACACTGGGGTAATGTCAACTCCCCAGGATATGCCACTCCTGGAGGCGATAGACTTAAGCATAACGCCCATTCAGGACCCTGTAGAGGAAAATGGAGGAGGATGACCAAGCAGTCCCTCCTATTAATATCGTGGAGGTGACTGCTACAACCTCGGAGATCCCTCCTCCCACTTCATCCACTGACCCAACCCTAGGTGTCATCCAAGCTGCGCAGGAGGCAGTGGAGAAGGCTGAGGAGGCATATAAGGCCTCTGAAGCTCCCCATGTCAGTAAGCCGTCTGCCGCCGTTCAGCCAGCTACCCCTGAGTGTGCCCCTAGTACTAGCAAGGGGGCACAAGATTCCTCTCAGGGTTCAGTCGCGAAGGGTGCATTAGATCCCACTTCAATGACATCTAGAAGTGGGAGTGTTAAGATCAAGCTGAGAAGGCTTACCCCCTTAGAGGAGAAGGGGGTTTATAAAGTACTCAGCGAGGAGGAGCCCAGGGATGGCAGTGAGGCTTCCACAGCCTCAATACCTACACCTAGCCCTGTCATCCCTGCCAAGGAAATAACAGGTATCCTTGAGAGCACCCTTCGCGGACAAAATAAAAAGAAGGTGTGCCTGGCCCTTGAGAGGTGGAACGATCTGCAGTTAATCATCCACTCTCTCAGAGAATATCTTAGGGCCAGCAATCGGGCCAAGAACTTCGGGTCTGCTGAACATATCCACGTCCGCAAGTTCTTAAATTTGTGTCTGTCCCATCAGGCCTCGCTAGGAGATGGGACGAAAGCACTTCCTGACACACAGTAATGGCTCTGAGCATCAGCACTCTTAATACCAATGGCTGTAAGGATGGGTTTCGCAGGTTCCAGGTACTCTCCTATCTACAGCAAGGGGGGTACTCTGTGAGCTTCTTGCAAGAGACCCATACCACTCCGGAGGCTGAAGCCAACTGGCATCTGGAGTGGCGAGGCAGGGTTTTCTTTAGCCACTTCACTTCGGCGTCATGTGGAGCGGTGACCCTGTTCTCAGAGTCCTTTCAGCCTGAAGTGCTGAGTGTGAAGGCTGTTATCCCAGGCTGTCTGCTGCATCTCCGGGTCCGAGAGCTAGGCTGCATGTTTAGTCTGCTGAACGTGTATGCACCCTCTGCAGGACCGGAGAGGGTGAGGTTCTTTGCTAGTTTGTCGACCTATCTGGAGTCGGTGGATGCGGATGAGTGTTTGATCATCGAGGGTGATTTCAACTGCACCCTCCAAGCTCTGGACCGTGTCGGGACAGAGCATTATCCACCATCCGCATCGGCCTTGAGGGAGGTCATCACCCGCTACTCCCTGGTCGACATCTGGCGAGAACAGCATCCAGGGGCATTAGACACTTTCACCTATGTCAGGGTGAGAGATGGTAGGGTGTCCCACTCCCGGATCGATAGGCTTTATATATCTAGCCACTACATGTCGCGGGCTCAGTCCAGTGCCATTAGGTTGGCCCCGTTCACGGACCACAACTGTGCGTCCGTGAAGCTGTCGCCCGCATCATCGGCGACAAAAGCCGCCTATTGGAGGACGAGGGCTTTGCGGCATTGATCTGGGAGAGGTGGGTGGACTGGAGGGGTTTCAAGGGTGACTTTGCCATGCTGAGTCAGTGGTGGGACGTGGGCAAGGTGCACTTGAGACTCTTGTGTCAGGAGTATACTAGGGGTGTGAGCAGTCAGCGCAATTCCGAGATTGAGGCACTCCGGGGGGAGGTGCTTGGCCTTGAGCAAAGGCTGGCTGCTGAATCTAGGGATCAAGCCTTGCAGCGCGAATATGTAGAGAGGAAGGAGGTTCTCTGTCACCTGGAACGGCACCAGGCTAAGGGAGCCTTTGTGCGAAGCCGCTTGCGATTCCTTTGGGAGATGGATCGCTGCTCGCGCCTCTTCTACAGACTGGAGAAGGGGGGGGGTAACCGTAGACTTATAACCTGCCTCCTCGCGGAGGACGGTGCCCCTCTATTGGATCCGGAGAGCATCCAGGACAGGGCCCGGAGATTCTATGTAAACCTGTACTCTCCGGATTCCATCTCTCCAGATGCCCGCAAGGTGCAAGAGAGAGGCTGGATCAGCCCATCTCTCTAGCTGAACTCTCTGAAGCCCTCAGTCTAATGCCCCATGGAAAATCTCCGGGGCTGGATGGACTGACCGTAGAGTTCTTCCAATTCTTTTGGGAGACTCTAGGACCTGATTTCCAACTGGTCCTAACGGAGGCCCTCGAGACTGGTGAGATGCCCCTTTCCTGTCGACGGGCAGTAATGGCCTTGCTGCCCAAAGAAGAGGGATCTCCGCCTTATCGAAAACTGGCGACCAGTCTCGCTGCTCAGCACGGATTATAAGATTGTAGCCAAAGCTGTCACCTTAAGGCTC
Organism: Rhinophrynus dorsalis; assembly: GCA_037306005.1. Lineage (NCBI taxonomy): Eukaryota > Metazoa > Chordata > Amphibia > Anura > Rhinophrynidae > Rhinophrynus > Rhinophrynus dorsalis. The sequence goes on from CM074718.1 coordinate 304,837,525, forward strand.
AGGTCCGTGCTGGCAGAGGTGGTCCACTCAGACCAGTCCTATACCATCCCGGGCCGGACCATCTTTCTGGTCCGGGATCTGCTCTGCTATGCCCGCAGGACTGGTCTGTCACTCGCCCTTCTCTCACTAGACCAGGAGAAGGCGTTTGATAGAGTGGATCACAGATATCTCATAAGCTACTCTGCAAGCATACGGCTTTGGCCCACGGTTTGTGGGCTACCTTAATATGCTGTATGCCTCTGCAAAGTGTTTGATTAAGATCAACTGGTCCCTAACGGCACCCCTGGTATTTGGACGAGTAGTACGGCAGGGATGCCCCTTGTCTGGACACCTATATGCACTAGCCATCGAGCCCTTCCTATGCCTTTTAAGGAAGAGGCTCACAGGGCTGGTGCTGAAGGAGCCAGACATGAGGGTGGTCCTTTCAGCATATGCCGATGATGTACTCCTCATGGCCCAAGACCTAGTTGATCTGGAGCGGGCTAAAGAATGCCAAGAGGTTTATACAGCTGCCTCTTCTGCTCAGATCAACTGGTCCAAATGCACAGGCCTTTTAGAGGGTACCATACAGGTAGACTCCCTGCCTCCCACCTTCCGTAACATCAAGTGGGAGGCTACAGCTTTGAAATACCTTGGAGTCTACCTGTCCGCTGTGAATCCCACAGTCCCTGCATACTGGAAAGAACTAGAGGAACGAGTCCTCTCTCGGATGGGACTGTGGAGGGGTCTTGCGAAAGTGCTTTCCCTAAGGGGTAGGGCTTTGGTGATCAACCAGCTGGTGGCCTCACAGCTATGGAACCGGCTGATCTGCCTTAGCCCGACCCCTGAGTTCATCAGAGAATGCTGCGGGACTTTCTCTGGATGGGGAAGCATTGGGTCTCTGCGGGTGTGGCGTGCCTCCCACTGGGAGAGGGCGGTCAAGGAATGGTGTGTATACGCACTCAAGTGCACACCTTCTGCCTCCAGTACCTGCAGAGATACCTGCACAGAGACCCTTCACCGCAGTCGTGCGCACTGGCCTCCAGTTTCTATCGCCAGTTGCGCATTATGGGGCATGACCGGCAACTATTCATAATCAAGCCTGAGGGGTTTGGGAGCGACCTCTCAGTGCTGCCGGTATACTACCAGGAAACCCTCAAGGCCTGGAGCATGGTCTCTGTGTCAAGGCAGGGCACAGCGCAGGGGGCAGACATTCTAGCGGAGCCCCTGCTATATAATCCAGCTGTGGGGGCTCGGATGTTGGAAGCCCCTAGCATATGTTGTTGCCTTCGCTAAGCACGGATGACCCGAGTCGGGGATCTCCTGGACTATGAACGGGCGAACTGGGTGGAGCCTGATGTGCTTATGCACTGTATGGGTTTCCAAAGTCCCAGAGTTCCGTACCGTTTGCTCCAGGAGATCAAGCTTGTCATCCATCCCGACTCGCGAACCTTCATTGACGAGGCCTTACAGGCCGGAGAGTCACATCTACTTGTGGAACCTTCGCCTCCGGCTGTAAGCATACAACCAAAGCCTTGTCAGTCCCCCTTGGCTTTTCCAGCCCCCAACTTAAGCCTGTTGGGGGTGATACCCTCGGCATGTTTCCGTGGCATGCCGAGGAAGAGGCTGTATTCCCTCGTGCTCCACACAGTGCACTTCCTCTCCCTCGTCAGTCGCCCAGACACCATCTGGCGGCGAGTGTTTGACGTGGGCGAGAGACCCCGGTGGAGGGCATTCTATTCCACCTTGGTGCCCAGACCCATCAGGGATTTGAGTTGGAGGGTGCTCCATGGTGCACTGAGCATGGGGGAGTACCTGGCCCGTTTCACGGACTCGCCTGCCACCTGTCCTTTCTGTGGCAGGGGTGAGAGTATATTTCATATATATTTCACCTGCAGCCGACTGCAGCCCCTCTTGTCATTCCTGAGGGGACTCCTTCTGCAGTTCTGGCTGCACTTCTCCCCTCACCTCTTCATCTTTGGGCGCACGGTGTCCTGGCACAGTAAGGCTGAGGACATCCTCATAAACCTGCTCCTGGCGCAGGCTAAGATGGCCATCTGTGTGTCCAGGAAGTGGGTACTGTCAGGGGAGGTTCCAATGACGCCTGAAGTCTTTTCCGGGCATTTGTGTGCTCCCGTATCCGAGCAGAGTACGCCCAAGCCCTTGCCACTGGGAGTATGTCATCTTTCACCTCCCAGTGGGCCTTAAATGGTGTGCTCTGCTCGGTGTCCCCACATCTGGATTCATTTCTTTTAACCTTCCGTATTTAAGTCACCGTTTGTTTTGTTACAGTTAAAGGGATAGTAATACTTCGTTTTAACTTTATTTTATTTTGTAGGCATTAAAAAAACATATAGAATGATATACGTCTTATCTCTCAAACCTTTATGGTTTAAGAGATATTCACAAGCAAAGTTCCCCCTCCCGTCCCTTTTACCTAGTGTAAGCCATCTCTTCTCAGATGGGGATCTGGTTGTAAGACCAGACAGATAACAGCAGGGGACATTCTTCTTCCTATCAGAACAATGAAAGCCCTTCCCCCCTTGACAAGTTTTTCAGCTTTTTCCCTTATCTTAATTGAAGATTGTCCCTCTCTGCAGTCTACCTGGGCACCTCCCTTCTGAACTGGCTGAACGGGGGGGGATACTTTGCTTGTGAATATCTCTTAAACCATAAAGGTTTGAGAGATACGACTTATATCATTCTTCATGTTTTTTTAATGCCTACAAAATAAAATAAAGAAAAAACAAAGTATTACTATCCCTTTAACTTTATCCGGTTTTCATTTCTAATGGTATAAATTGCAACAGATTCTGACTGGTTGGTTTTGCCAGCCAACAGGGTATTTACCATTGATTCAAGATATCCTGTACCTAGATTTATACAGGCCTACACAGGGGATTGTTCACAAACCCCACCCTTAATTAATTACACACACTCCCAGAAAAATACAACGTTTTAAACCCTTTAACCTTCTTACTGCAGGTTAGGCTGTAAACACAAAATCAGTATATTACAACACTTTTCCAATGCTGTGATGTCCCAACTGTTCACTTATTTCAGAGCACAATGCAGTTTATGAGCCAATGACCAGGAAATAGATATAGAAAGTAAAATATCAATATTTGCAGATGATACTAAATAATGCAAGGTCATTAATTCAGAACAAGATATTTTCTCTCTACAGAGGGACCTATATACAATGTTAGATTTGGCAAACAAATGGAATATGAAGTTTAATGCGGGGAAGTGTAAAGTCATGCATTTGGGAGGAAACAATCCGAAGGCTACTTACGAACTTAATGGAATCATTTTAGGGGACTCATTGCTAGTGGAAGACCTGGGTATCCTTGTCAACTACAAACTTGGAAACAGTGACCAGTGTCAAACAGCAGTAGCAAAGGCCAACAAAATCCTGTTGTGCATAAAAAGAGGTATCAAAGCAAGAGTGGATAACATTATTTTGCCATTTGTCACGGTTACCCAGAGAAGTTCAGGAGTCAGTACGGTTTAGTTAATGCAATTTATTAACAAATGACATAAAGGAGATATATATACAATATATACAATAGGAATAAGCACAGGGTAATAGCCAGCAAGCCTGCTATCAGAAATAATAGGTTGAAATGCTAAACCACTGTGCTCCAGACTAGGCCTTAGCCACTGGAAGTCTCAGCTAGAACCAGGAACTGGAACAGGGACAGTAACCCAGGAACTTGATCTGCCGAGGAATGAGGTCTGACTCAGCCTGCAGTCAGAAGGAAATATCACTGACTCACACCTGGAGCCAGTAAGGGTGAAAACTGCCTCACACCTGCAGTCAGCTATGCAAGTCTACCAGAGCCCCAGGCCCGCACTAGATTGGGTGTCTGATCACCAGGGAAAAAGACAAAAGAATAGTCAGACAGAGCCATAAGTCAGCACAAGGGTGGGTAAGACAGACAAGCCGGGTCATACACAGTTCAGGTAGTCAGCCAGAGCCAAAAGTGTGCACCAGATTGGATGTCCACTATTAGGGGTTAGGCAAAAGAATAGTCAGACAGAGCCACAGGTCAGCACTAGAATGGATGGAAGACTAGCCAGGTCATACACGGAGCCCAAGGTAACAGAACTGCTATGAACAACAACACAAGGGTAACTGAGTCAGGCCTCAGTCTGCCCTTTAAACCCCTCCACAGAAGTAGGAGGAGCAGCTCAGAGGGAGGAAGTAGAAAGTTGGTAGGAGGAGACTACAGGAAGCAAACAGATAAAACAGGGGCCTGTAGCATGCTTGAAGCCTCGCGCCCGCAGATGATGCTGAAGTCAAGGTAAGCTGTAACACCATTATACAAATCATTGGTAAGACCTCACCTTGAGTATGCAGTGCAATTTTGGGCACCGGTTCTGAAAGAGGATATACTAGAACTAGAGAGGGTACAGCGAAGAGCAAAAAAATTAATTAAGGGAATGGAGGACTTGACATATGAGGAATGACTAAACAAACTTGGTTTATTTACTCTAGAGAAAAGACGACTAAGAGGAGACCTTATCACATTGTACAAGTATATGAGAGGTCAATACAAGGATCTCTGCGGTGAGCTATTTATTCCAAGGCCTGATCAGGTGGCCAGGGGTCACCTCTTGAGATTAGAGGAAAGGAGGTTTAGACTTCAGCAGAGGAAGGGGTTTTTTACAGTAAGGTCTGTTAAATTGTGGAATTCATTGCCCAAGGAGGTGGTTATGGCAGATACAATGGATACATTTAAGAGAAGATTAGACACATTTCTTTCAAAAGGGAATATACAGAGTTATATTGTTTATCAGTAGGCAGATCAGGAAGGTCTGATAAAGACTAACTTAATTGGTAGCAGGAAAGCTATAATTCTCAGTTACTGGGGTATGAGGAGAAGGTTGAACTTGATGGACTTGTGTTTTTATTCAACCTAATTTACTATGTTACCAGCCGATTTATGCCCACAAAGTCCTGAATTCACAGGCAATCCAGGAATTCAAGTGGATGTGGCAGTATTTCCCTATGTTCAGTTTATTTAATTTTGGGGGAAGAAATTTTGGGGGAAATCGTGTCTCAAACAAATTTATATGCAGCCCAATATATTGCCACCAACCCATCAGCGTTTCTTTCCACGAAAGAAATATGGCAACCCACAGATCTTTTAGAATTTAAGAAATTCTGGGTCCTAACAATGACAATGGGAATAGTAAAAAAATTAAAAAAACAAAACAAGTATTAGATCATACTGGAGTAAAAACCCCATAAATGATACCCCTATATTCGCCAAAACAATGACCAGGACTAGATACAAAATGATTTTGCGCTTTATGCACTTTAGCGATAATGCCCTGTGCCTCCCAAAAGAACACCCCCAGTATGACAGACTGTTCAAAATTTGCCCCCTAATAAATAATTTACAGGAAAAGTTTGCCCAAGTATATACCCCACAAAAACAAATAAGTATAGATGAATCCCTTATGAAATATAAAGGCAGGTTAGGGTTCAAGCAATTCATCCCCTCCAAGCGATCCAAATTCTGCATTAAGTTTTATAAATTGTGTTAAAGTGCCACAGGCTATACCCAGACTTTTCGAATTTACGAGGGCAAGGACAGCCAACTTGACCCTCCTGGTTGCCCCGAATCTGTGGGAACAAATAGGAAAATAGTTTGGGATCTAATTTACTCTTTATTAAATAAAGGATATAATTTATATGTTGACAACTATTACACCAGCCCCCTTTTATTTAAGTCACTTTTTTATTTTGACACCGTGGCCTGTGGCACTGTCAGGCACAACTGCAGGGAGATGCCCAAAGAACTAGTAGAAAAAAAAACTAAAAACCGGGATGTCCTCAGCTTTCCACCATGCATGAGAACAAAACTGTGGCAGTCTCTGTTCGTGGCACAAGGTGGGTACTAAGAAAGCCAGTCTGCATCAGAGACTACAACAAGCACATGGGGGGAGTTGATCTGTGTGATCAACTCATGCAGCCGTACCTCACCATGCAAAAATGTAGGGCATGGTACAAAAATGTTGCAATTTATATGATGCAGACTGCAGTATACAATTCTTTTTTGATTTCCAAATTGGCAAACCCCACTCTAAAACTTAGTTTTCTGCAGTATCAGCTCCATCTTATTTTCCAATTTTTGTTTCAAGGGGCAACAGAAATAATTCCACCAAAACCCGGGGTAGTACATTTTATTTATAAAATCCCTCTAACCCCCAAAAGAAAAACCCACAAAAGCACTGCAGGGTTTGCTACAGCAAGGGAATACAGAGAGAAACCCCCACTTACTGTCCTGATTGCCCTTCCAAACCTGGCCTCTGCATAGATGACTGCTTCAAGCAATACCATGAAGGCACAATGCAGTAGTGCTGTAAAGTTTATTTTATTATTTGGCCACTTTTCCACCCTGAAATATCCTGTATTTTTATATTTCAAAACACATTCCTCCTTAGATCTAACACTATCAAAATATAATGGGAAGCAAAGCACCCTAAGTTTTTTCCATCTCTGATAATGGAAACACACATGTTCCCTACTTGGCCCAGTAGCTCCCCCAAACCCTGACAAACCTATGCATATGTGGCATTGCCATACTCAGACGATGTAACTCACCACTAATGTAAAGCACTTAAAAAATCTGCAAATATCATCTGATTGAAATCCAGAGCAACACTAAAATATAAGTGTGAAAAAATGGTGTTTCTCTGCCTTACTGCAGGTTTGGGAGGGATTGCTGATAGAGTGGCAGCGAAAAAAATGAAAAAGTGCAAATAGAATGAAAGCCAGGGTTGTCTACTCTTCTACAACATATACTTTTGGGGGTAAAATTAACTGCAGCATTGCCAAACAGACTGAAATAAGACAAGACACCAGCTGTAAAAATGGCATGTCTGTAAATGGAAACTAATATGTTCCAACTGGGCCCAGTAGTTCCCCCAAACCCTGACAAACCTATGCATATGCATTGCAGCATTGCCAAAACGTCAGAAATGAGACAAGGCACCAGCTGTAAAAAATGGTATGTCTGTAAAAGGAAACACACATGTTCCAACTGGGCCCAGTATCCCCCAAACCCAGACAAACCTTTGCATATAGGGCATTGCCGTACTCAGAAGAAGGAGCCGAACACTAATCAATGCAGTTTATAAAATCTTTGCCTATCCTGTGCTTGAAATTCACATCAACATTGAAGTCTAAGTGTGAAAAATGCAGTTTTTTATGTTTTCTTATGTCACGTTTTACAAGGGATTGGTGGTAAAATGGCTGTGTAAAAAATTTGAAAACACACCTAAAAAGAAAGCCTTGGCTGTCTACTTTACAAAAATATACACTTTTGGGGGAAATCTTAAAGTGGAGCACTGTCACACAGCCCCAAATGAGAAATGGTACCAGTGACGCAAGCTGCGAAAATTCAAAGTGTGAACCTGGAAACGCGCATGTTTTAATTTGGGCCCCGTAGCTCCCCCAAACCTTGAGAAACCTATGCATATGGGGTATTGCCGTACTCAGAAGAAGGAGCTGAACACTAAACAATGCAGTTTATAAAATCTTCACCTATCCTGTGCTTGAAAGTCACATCAAAATTGAAGTCTAAATGTGAAAAACGCAGTTTTATTTACTTACGTCAAGTTTTATGAGGGATTGGTGGTAAAATGGCTGTGTAAAAAATTTGAAAACACACCTATGCTGAAAGCCAAAAATACACACTTTTGGGGGGAAATGTTAAAGTGGAGCACTGTTACATAGCACCAATTGAGACATTGCACCAGTTAAGCAAGATGTGAGAATTCAATATTTGTTTAACCCCTTAAGGACCCGGAAAATCTGAGTTAGATTTGACTTAAGGACCGGAGCAATTTTGACTTTTTTGACTATCTTTGTTAAACCATATTTTCTCTTTAATCCCCTTTGTACACCCACACAAATTATATACTGTTTTTTTAAGCACAAGTAGGGCTTTCTTTTGAGACCACAATTATATGAATACCTCATAATTTAATTTGATTAAAATAGAAAAAAAAGAGAAAAAAAAACAAAAAAAAAAACCCCAACATTTTGCTTATATTTTCCTGTCAGGATTTGCATACAATTAGTTTATGACAAAAAACACCCCTAAATATATTAATTTGCTTCTCCTGAATATAAGAGTACCCCATATGCCTAGTATTTTAATCCCTTCCTAACATTTACAAGGTAAATATTACAAGATGGCTGCCATTATTTCCAACTTGTAATTTGTCAACAAAAATATCCCACAAAGGTATATGTTTCTGAAAACTAGACAACATAAGGTAAATAATCAGGAGAATTTTTGAGTTTTTTATGCAGCTATTTTTCCAGAAATATTTTTCAAAATGGTGGTAATATTTTGGTTTTTTGCAGTTTTCACACTTACATTTCAATATTACTGTTGATATCAAGCACAAGATAGTTGAAAATTTAAAAATATCCATTGTTTACTATTCAGCTCCTTCTTCTGAGGACGGCAATACCCCATATATGCATAGGTTTCTCAAGGTTTGGGGGAGCTATGGGGCCCAAACTGGAACATGCGCATTTCCAGTTTCACACTTTGAATTTTCACAGCTTGCATCATTAGTGCCATGTCTCATTTGGGGCTGTGTAACAGTGCTCCACTCTAAGATTTCCCCCCAAAAGTATATATTTTTGGAAAGTAGACACCCCAGGCTTTCATTTTATGTATGTTTTCAATTTTTTTACGCAGCCATTTTACCACCAATCGCTCGTAAATCTTGACGTAAGTTAAAAAAACAGCGTTTTTCACACTTGCACTTCAATGTTGATGTGAATTTCAAGCACATGATAGGTGAAGATTTTTAAAAATGCATTGTTTAGTGTTCAGCTCCTTCTTCTGAGTACGGCAATACCCCATATGCATAGGTTTCTCAAGGTTTGGAGAGCTACGGGGCCCAAACTGGAACATGCGCATTTCCAGTTTCACACTTTGAATTTTCACAGCTTGCATCATTAGTGCCATGTCTCATTTGGGGCTGTGTAACAGTGCTCCACTCTAAGATTTCCACTCAAAAGTGTATATTTTTGGAAAGTAGACACCCTATGCTTTCATTTTATGCATGTTTTCAAATTTTTTATGCAGCCATTTTACCACCAATCACTCATAAATCTTGACGTAAGTTAAAAAAAAAAACAGCGTTTTTCACACTTTCACTTCAATATTGATGTGCATTTCAAGTACATGATAGGTGATTTTTAAAAATGCATTGTTTAGTGTTCAGCTCCTTCCTCTGAGTACAGCAATACCCCATATGCATAAGGTTTCTCAAGGTTTGGGGGGAGCTATGGGGTCCAAATTGGAACATGCGCGTTTCCAGTTTCACACTTTAATTTTCACAGCTTGCATCACTGGTGCCATGTCTCAGATTTCCCCCCAATAGTGTATATTTGTAACAGTTTGTTTGACACACAATAGGTTTGGATAAAACACAATTTTATTTAACAATAAAAAAAAAACAATACCCCTCACCGGTCCTGTAATATATACTTAATATAGTACAGACACAAGACAGGTTATACAGAGGTAGGCTCACACAGGTCCAGTATACGCAGATAGTCCAGAGATAAATATACTGACACAGGTCAGGCAGTTCTTGTGTGAGTCTCAGTTTAACAGTACTGAATGGGTTACTATTAGGCAGAGAGTTTTGACATGCCCTAATAGTCCAAGGCCCTTTAAAGTGTTAGTAATGTCCAAAAACACCAGGCACACATTTTAGACCATTCCAATGAAGGGATTCCTTGTAAGTAACGAGATCTCGTCACTTCTCAAGCACCTCCGTGTCGACCGACACAAATCTCCTGCTGACAGCTTTACAGCTATCAGTAGGAAACAGTGAACTTTAAACGCCTGCATCTCTTAAACCATAGCGGTTTGAGAGATACGTTTTTTTTGCATTTAGCTCCGCTTTTTAAGCTCTTCTAAATGCAAAAAACTTTTTTTTGGACATTACTAACACTTTAAGAAGCTCAAACAAAGGTGAGAGCTCCAACTCGAGTAACGCCCAAGGTAATGGAGACCAGACAATTGTGGACTGCCGTAGCAGTAACGGAGATTGAGCAACTTGAGCACTGCCGTAGCAGTAACGGAGACTAAACAACTTGAACACTGCTGTAGCAGTAACGGAAACAGAGCAACTTAAGCACTGCCGTAGCAGTAACAGAGACTGAGCAGCTTGAGCACTGCTGTAGCAGTAACGGAGACTGGGCAACGTGGGTACTGCCTTAGCAGTAACGGAACCTGGGCAACTTGAGCACCGCCGTAGCAGTAACGGAGACTGAGCAACTGGGCACTGCCGTAGCAGTAACGGAAACTCGAGCAACTTGAACACTGCCGTAGCAGTAACAGGCACTGAGTCACTTGAGCACTGCCGTAGCAGTAATGGAAACTGATCAACGTGAGCACTGCCGTAGCAGAAATAGAGACTGAGCAACTCGCCCTGAGGGGCAACCAACCGGGAACTGCACAGGAGTCGAATAAGAATGTCGCCTGGGTGACACTGAGGCAACCAAGACCAATCTGCAGCGAGCTGTCTGGAGACAACGAAGGACTTGACATTACCCTAACCGTAGACTGGCCAGGGCGTGCAGAGGAGGCATGTAACCACAGCAGCCCAGCCAAGCAGGATCCACACACACAGAGCAGGAACATAGGCCAATCTGAGTCGGTACACCATGCAGGAGCGTCAGCCGGGCCGGGTCGGTACACAGAGCAGGAACGTCAGCCAATCCAGGTCGGTACACGGGCAGAGACGAGAAGCAGAATGGTCAGGCAGTCCGGGTCGGTGCACAGGCAGGAAACAAGATGCAGAGCCGTCAGGCAGGCCGGGTTGATACACTGAGATCTCACAAATAACAGGAACAAGCGCTGGTACTGAAACACCACGAAAGGGCACTGGAGAAGTGCCAGAATGCAGCATTTAAGGACAAATGCTGGGCGGGACAATAACAGAGTGGAAACTGACAGAATGTCACCAAATAGCACGGGTACCGTGATATTATTTTTGGAAAGTAGACATCCCAGGCTTTCATTTTATGTATGTTTTCAAATTTTTTACGCAGCCACTTTACCACCAATCACTCGTAAATCTTGACGTAAGTTAAAAAAACTGCGTTTTTCACACTGTCACTTCAATGTTGATGTGAATTTCAAACAGTTGATAGGTGAAGATTTTTAAAAATGCATTGTTTAGTGTTCAGCTCCTTCTTCTGAGTACAGCAATACCCATATGCATAGGTTTCTCAAGGTTTGGGGGAGCTATGGGGCCCAAATTGGAAAATGCGCGTTTGGGAATTTCAAGAACATGATAGGTGAAGATTTTTAAAAATGCATTGTTTAGTGTTCAGATCCTTCTTATGAGTACGGCAATACCCCATATGCATAGGTTTCTCAAGGTTTGGGGGGGAGCTACGGGGCCCAATTTTGAACAAATATTGAATTTTCACATCTTAACTGGTGCCATTACTCATTTTGGGCTATGTTCCAGTGCTCCACTTTAGGATTTCCCCCCAAAAGTGTATATTTTTGGAAAGTAGACACCCCCAGCTTTCATTTTAGGTGTGTTTTCAAATTTTTTACACAGCCATTTTACCACCACTTTCTTGTAAACTTGACGTAAGTAAAAAAACAGCGTTCAATGTTGATGTGAATTTCGAGCACAGAACAGGTGAAGATTTTATAAACTGCATTGATTAGTGTTCGGCTCCTTCTTCTGAGTATGTCAATACCCCAATGCATAGCTTTCTCATGGTTTGGGGGAGCTACGGGGCCCAAATTGGAACATGCGCGTTTCCAGGTTCACACTTTGAATCTTCACAGCTTGCGTTACTGGTGCCATTTCTCATTTGGGCTGTGTAACAGTGCTCTTTTTTAAGATTTCCCCCCCAAAAATGTATATTTTTGGAAAGTAGATACCCCAGGCTTTCATTTTAGGTGTGTTTTCAAATTATGTACACAACCATTTTACCACCAATCCCTCGTAAACCTTGACATAAGTAAAAAAAAAAAAAAAAAAAACACCGTTTTTCACACTTAGACTTCAATGTTGATGTGAATTTCAGCACAGAATAGGTGACGATTTTATAAACTGCATTGATTAGTGTTTGGCTCCTTCATTTAATTACGTCAATGCCCCATATGCATAGGTTTGTCAGGGTTTGGGGGAACTACTGGGCCTAGTTGGAACATATTAGTTTCCATTTACAGACATGCCATTTTTACAGCTGGTGTCTTGTCTTATTTCAGTCTGTTTGGCAATGCTGCAGTTAATTTTACCCCCAAAAGTATATGTTGTAGAAGAGTAGACAACCCTGGCTTTCATTCTATTTGCATCTTATCAATTTTTGTCGCTGCCACTCTATCACCAATCCCTCACAAAATCTGCAGTAAGGCAGAGAAACACCATTTTTTCACATTTATATTTTAGTGTTGCTATGGATTTCAATCAGATGATATTTGCAGATTTTTAAGTGCTTTACATTAGTGGGGAGTTACATTGTCTGAGTACAGCAATGCCCCAGGGTTTGGGGGAGCTACTAGGCCCAGTAGGGAACATGTGTGTTTCAATTATCAGAGATACATTTTGATAGTGTTAGATCCAAGGAGGGATGTGTTTTGAAAAATGGCCAAATAATAAAAGAACCTTTACAGCACTACTGCATTGTGCCTGAATGGTATTCCTTGAAACAGTCACCAAGGCAGAGGCCAGGTTTGGAAGGGCAATCAGGACAGTAAGTGGTGGTGTCTGTCCGTATTCCCTTTCTGTAGCAAACCCTGCAGCGCTTCTGTGGTTTGTTCTTTTGGGGAGTTGGGGGGATTTTATAAATAAAATGTACTACCCGGGTCTTGCTGGAATTATTTCTGACGCACCTTGAAATAAAAATAGGGAAATAAATTGTAGCTGATATTGTAAAAAGCTACATTTTTGATTGGGGTTTGCCAGTTTGAAAAGTAAAAATTAATTATGTACAGCAGTCTGCATCATATAGATGACAACTTTTTTATACCATGCCCTACACTTCCTCATTGCGAGGTATGGCTGCATTAGTTGATCACACAGATCAACTCCCCCCATGCTTTTATTATAGTCCCTGATGCAGACTAGCTTTCTCAGTACCCCTATCCTGCCACGAACAGTGACTGCCACAGATCTGTCCTCATGCATGGTGGTCAGCATGTAGACATCTTTTTTGTCCCTAAACCACACTGCCAGCAGCTCCTGTTGGCACAAAGATAAGGAAGTCCCAGTTTTTAGTTTGCTATCTACGAGTGTTTTGGGCAACTCCCTGCAATTGCGCCTGACAGTGCCACAGGCCACGGTGTCATAACAAAAAAGAGACTTAAATAAAAGGGGGCTGGTGTAATAATTATCAACGAATAACTGATATCCTTTATTTAATAAGGGGTAAATTAAATCCCAAACTATTTTCCCATTTGTTCCCATAAATTCGGGGCACCCAGGAGGATCAAGTTGGCTGTCCTCGCCCTCATAGATTCTAAAAGCCTGGGTGTAGCCTGTGGCACTTTCGCACAATTTATAAAATTTTACACCAAACTTGGAACTCTTGGAGGGGATGTATTGCTTGAACCCTAACCTGCCTTTATATTTCATTAGGGATTCATCTACACTAATTTCTTTTTGGGGCATATATACTTGGGCAAACTTTTTCTGTAAATAGTTTATTAGGGGACGAATTTTGTACAGTCTATCATACAGGGGGCGTTCTTTTGGGGGGCACAGGGTATTATCATTAAAATGCATAAAGTGCAAAATGATTTCAAATCTGGACCTGGTCATAGTCTTGGGGAATATAGGGGTATCACATATGGGGTTTTTGCTCCAGTAGGATCGGATACTTGGCTTTTTTATTATCCCCATTGCCATTATTAAGGCCCAGAATTGTTTAAATTCTGTGATGTCTATGGGTTTCCATATTTCTTCCTTAACTACAAAAGCTGTAGGGTTGGCGGCAGTATACCGGGATGCATACAAATTGGTTTGGGACACAGTTTCACCTAAAATTATCATTGGTAAATCCTTCCACATCAATTTGAATCCCTGGGTTGCCTAAACCTAAATCTGTCCCTAAACCTTTCCCTAACACACGTCTACACTAAACCTACCCACTTACCTACCTAAACTATATTATTCCATTTTTATTAAAAAAAAAAAAAATACAAGGGGGATGGGGGGTGTCCCACAGATCAGCAAACGCTGATCTGCAGCAAATTGATCACTCCAAGAGTGATCAGATGGGGGGAACTTATTGATCACTGCAAACCAACAGTTTTCTTCACAGGAACAATCAGCAATGCTGCAACACGATGTGGCACAATCAATCTCTGTCTCTCTCCACCTCAGCAGTGTGCAAGATGAAGGGAGGCAGAGATATATGACAGGGACAGTATTTACAAAGAAAAGCGGCCAAATATTGCCACGTCAAGATGTGCCATACTAATAAACTCCTACCCAAAAAGACTGATTGCTGTAATAAAATCAAAAGGTGCTTCAACAAAGTATTAGTTTAAGGGTATGCACACCTATGCAACCAGGTTACTGTGAGTTTTTATTTTTCCCCCTCAACGAATGCAGTTTGTTTTGTATGTATGTATATCTTTATATGGCGCCACACAGTGTACGCAGCTCCTTACGATAGACATATGTTACAATAAATAAGAGGGGATGAAATAAGTGCGACATTCATAGAAACAATGGGAGAGAGGTCCCTGCCCCAAGGAGCTTACAGTCTAAATGGGTTTTGCAACTGAATTGTTCACGTTATAGGTCACATTAAAGGTGGAAAAAGTTATGACATGATTTATCTTTGACTCATTCTTTAACAGGGGTGTGTAGACTTTTTATATCCACTGTATATGTTATGAGCGTTACATTTTTTGTTTATGCTGCACATTAAAAGTCTTTTAAGGACCCTGTAGGTGCCTGGGGGACATGTAATGCACTGCTTTCAGGGGTGTTTTGTGTGTCTTGCTGGTGCTCCAGAGGTTCATATTTATGTATTTTGAATCTATTGTGTTAATGTTTATGTGGCACCTTATGTTGTCTATGATATGACCCTTAGGGGTGTCTGCGGGACATGCAAAGCGCCGCTTATATGGGTTTTTGTGTACAACGACTCTCCAAGGAGGATATAGAAACTTTAGAAAGTTTTGGCAATTGGTGTATTATATGCTGGGGATTTGTACTATCCATTACCAACAGATATTTAACCCTTTGGTTGCCCTGATGGAGCACAGAGTGATATGTTATAGCGTCTTGTGAGCTCCTCCAGTGCTTGGACCATTATTGTTTTATATATTAACATTTTATGTTGTTATTGTAATATTAGGGATATATATCTAAAAGAAAACAACAAATGGCACCAATGACCCCCAAAACCAATATACAAATAGAGAAAAGGTAATCACTATGATCCTGAAGACCTGATATTGAACAGGACAAAAATATAAAGAAAAAAGCAATGGACAAAGGAGAGAGCTTATACTCTATATAAAATTATCAACATCTACTACAATATCATATCATACCTAGGCGAACAAATTATGCAATAAATAAAATAAGAAAACATATAGTCCCATATCTGCAGAACATGAAAACAAGAGTGCTGAAAAAATAGAGATATCACACAAAAAAAAAGTAACAAAAATAGATAGAATGAAAAGGGCCTATGCCTTTAATGTAAGGCCCTCATGGAGCTGTGGGACCCTCCAATAGTTTTAATTTAATAAGGCAAGGTCCCTTTAAATTTTGGGAAATAAATTATTAATAAATGGAAAATGCTGGAAGCTTTTGGCTATTCCCGCCCAAGGGGTTGACTGGCCGAGGTGAGCTTACCTTTGTAATATTTGTTATTGCTTACTACTGGTATCCAATACCTGGACAATGCTGATTTTTATTATTAACAGGTGTTGGTTTATTTCCATGAGAAGAGATGCAATATATAACTGGTTCATAAAATAATAGTACTGTTCTAACTGCCAAAATCCTGGAAGCCACGCCTACTAAAAACTAATTGGCTAAAGTCAAACTAAAGAATACTACATCTCCCTTCCTAAAAAAATAAATAATAATAATACTTCGTATATAATATTTGCAAATATACATAACATAACTGGTATAGATATGTGGGATAAAAAAATGGGATAAGTATTACATGCAATGTATACGATTTAGGCAGGAAAGTGCAACATTAACAACATATAACTGGTTGCCAGTAATATGCAATAATACATAAAGTCTTATAATATTATGGCAAAGTAAATAAATATAATGCTGTCTGAGTCTTTCATGCATACTGAATGCGATTATAAATCCAGAATGTCTCTAGGTTTGACTAGGCTTCCGTATCTGGTCAGGTGGGGGATAGACGTGGGAGATGTCTCACGGACCTCTGATTTGTGGCCAGTGACTTTTGAGGACTCGTGTTGTGATGGTGTATGACTTGACTCAGTGCTCTCTCATAGAGATACTGCATCATCACTGATGTTGTGTGACTCACAGGTATCTAGGAGGTGGCACCTTTTGTGTCTTTATACCATTGTGTCACTGGTGCATATATGGTACGACCTCTCTGTGTCAGCTGTTTGGGTGACCACAGCTGGTTTCCATTGGCCCTGCTCCTGCACTCGCACGCTTTGTCCTTAAGTGAGCCTTGATAAGGGTCTTGAAGACTTATTATAATAGCTCCTCTGTCGCTGCTGATGGTGCAGCCTGTTAGCTCTGACAGCCTTGTAGCAAACAGCTTTAGGTATCAGTTGCTGTTTGGTGCTTGGGAGTGTGGATCTCAGGTGATGGCTGGTGATTTGAAGTTATCAATGGGGCTGTTTCATTATTCCAGGAGACTCATGAAAGGATCTTTCCTGTCCGCTTTAGCTTTTTCCAGCAAAGCCTTTGCAGTCTGTACAGACTTTTCCGCTAATCCATTGCTTTGTGGGTAGTACAGGCTAGAGGTGATGTGTTTGAAAGTCCAGGTATTGGCAAACGTTGTGAACTCACTGGATATGTCTCAGGGATACTGTGTCTTGCGAAAACAGCTTTTAGTTCTTGTATTATAGCAGCTGACGTTGTGCTTTGTAACTTGCTCATTTCAAAGAATTGGCTATAATAATCAACAGTGATAAGGTAAACTTCATTCCTCCAGGTAAATAGATCCGTGGCCACTATTTGCCATGGTCTGTCTGGTACCCTGTGGCTTATCATTGGCTCCTTCAGATTTGAAGGGCGGTAAGTAAGGTAGATAAGGCATTTGCTCACAATTTCCTCAATCTCCTTCCCCATACCTGGCCAGAATAAGATGTCACAAGCTCTCTGTTTATATTTCTTGATGCCTAGATGACTGGCATTTATGTGTATGAGAATCTCTGGATGCAGGCTTGATGGGATAACAATCTTTTCACATTTAAAAATGATGTAATGCAGGTATGCTAACTCACCTCTGTGGTTCCAATATTGCAGTATACTTGGAGGGCATTGCTTCCTGACCTCAGGCCCCATTGCGCATGTTGTCTTTTAGTGCCTGGAATTGCATGTCTCTTTCTAACTGAACTTTAATTTCCTCCATCTTGGGATCACTGACTGGAAGGTTACTGTATATAATGTGTACCTGCACATCCATGTCTTCGCTGAAGCTTGAGTCCTGGTCCGACAGTGGCTTCCTGGACAATGTGTCCGCAACAGGAATGTCTTTTCTTGGACGATGTCAAAGTTGTATTTCTGCAACTGTAAGATCATCCTCTGAAGCCTTGGGTGGCTGGATGCCATTGGTTTGCACATAATAGATTAAAATGATTTGTGATCATTTTCCACGACAATGTGGCGGACATAAATAAATTGGTGGAAACGTTTGCAGCAAAATAAGATTTTAAACAGTTCCTTTTCAATCTGCGCATAATCAATTTCATTGTCTGTGAGTGACTTGGATGCGTATGCAATTGGCCTATCGTCTTGGAGTAATACTGCTCCGAGACCGTATTTGGAAGCCTCAACCTGCAACTTTATCTCCTTGTGGGGGGCAAAATATGTGACTACTTGTCCCAGCTCGTATGTGAGTAAATCCTTCACTTTAGTGAATGCCTCATCTTGCTGAGCATCCCAAATGAACTCAGAAGTTTCGTCTAAAAGTTGTCGCATTGGAGCAATGAAGTCAGATAAATTAGGTGCAAACTTTGACAAATAGCTGATCATGCCTAGTATAGTTCCTAATTCACCTTTGTCTGTGGGTGGTTCCATATGCTTTATTGCAGCAATTTTTACAGGGTCTGGCTTAATCCCATCGGCCGAAGGCATGTGTCCAAAGTAGCTTACTTGAGTGAAGCAGATGATGCTTTTTTTTTAGGATTAAGTCTGACACCTCTTTCCCGGGGCTGTTGCAGCATGGCCTTGGGATTTTTGTCATGCTCCGCTTTCATTTTGTCAAAAATGAGGATATCATCAACTATTGCAGTTACACAGTGTAACCCTTCATAGGTTTTGTCAATCTTGCGTTGGAATTCATCTTCGGCAGAGACTAATCTGAAAGGAAGGCGGTTAAATTTGTAACACCCAAAACAATGTTAAAAGTGATCAGTTTGAATGACTCTTCAGTAAGTTTTATGGCTCAATATCCTGATCTGGCATATAGGACATTAAAATATTGTACACCTGCCAGCTTGGGCGTGACATCCACAAGTGTAGGGAAAGGGTAGTGGGGCCGCTTAATTGTTTTGTTGAGGTCTCTAGGATCTAAGCATACTCTTAATTTGCCTGTATGTGGTTTTTCTGCAATAACAATGGAATTAACCCAATCAGTAGGTTCTGTGACTTTACTAATAATGCCTAGTTTCTCCATGCCCTCAAGTTCCTCTTTAAGATGACTGCGCAATGCAAGCGGTATACGCCTAGGTGGGTATACCACTGTAGTTGCCTGTGGATTTAAATGTATGGTACACTGGCCAAGGAACAAACAGATTCCTATGGTATTTTATCTGGACTGCCTGTAATGGACAGTACAAGCTTGATGAGGCCAAAATCTATGCTGCTTTTTAGGCCTATGATTGGAGGTGCTTTTGTGTTGACGATATAAAATCACATAATTTTTTGAATGTTCTTGTGCTGGCATTCCAAGTCACATTTCGCTTTTACTGCCAGTCGCTCGCCTCCGTAGCCATATAAAGTGTGAGATGCCGGTCATAGGGTGCACTGGGATTTAAGCAGTTTGCATTCGTATAGTGGAACAACATTGGCTAAGGCTCCTGTGTCAACTTGAATACTGGCAAATGTCTGCTCCATGTCTGGATTTTGTTCAGTTTGAGTTATTGAGTTTATGTACAGTTGTTCGCACTCTTCTAGGTCAGCACCATCTTTGCTCACAGCATGGATGCTTTTCCTGTGCCTGGAGCGGCATACACTAGCAAAGTGATGCAGTTTCCTGCAGGATGTACACCTCTTCCCTCTTGCAGGACAACGAAAGTAGTTGAGACGTGGTTCATTGCCACAGTATCCAACATTCAGCAAGGTGCTTTGGATCAGGGCTTTGAGACTGAAATGCCTCTTCCTGTGGATGCAAGTGACGGGTGTTATTTTCCCTCCATTTGGAGCCAATAGTTGCGTGTTGTGAAATCTCATGGATAGCATCACTTCGTGGGGTGTCCTGGCCTTTAGAAATGGACTGTAGTTGGGCCTGGGCTAGTTCATGTGAGTGGGCGATATCAATTGCTTTGGGAGACAAAGAATTGTGAGGAGCACCCATCAAGCACAAACAAGATAAAGTGTCTTGTTCTAGGCATAGTAGCCTCTCAATAGTGCTACAACTCACGTTTTTCACTCCCATGTGCCATTGCAGAGAGGAAATCTCCATATCAGACTGGTCCCACCCACAGACAGTCCAGCTCTGAAATGTCAGGCATGGGGGGGGCAATTGAGAGCGTTGGGGGCGAAGTATATTTCCTGTTACGGAAAATACCCGCTCACTCTGGACAGTGGTTGGGGGACAAGAAAGCAACTCCTGGGCTACTAGGGACAAAGTAGGCCACACAGCCCTCTTGTTATCCCAGAAAGTCATGGGATCTGTACTTGGTAGCAAAGATTTTCCACAAGGAAAGCCTTAACCTGAAACTCAGCAAGTTTTCTATTTAGGAGGAGCTGTTTCCTTTGTCCAAAGTATAATCTGTCTATTGCCTCAGCATAAAAAGCAGCGGCTGCTCCACTGGAACAAGATGAAGTGCTACTGGCGCTGCTACTGATAGGTCCCAGAAGACCACCACATTCCTCCAGCTCATCTGCAGTATCTTCTCCCGCGTCCTCTAACTGCATTCTGTTTATTCTTTGCCTCTCACGCACCCTCGCTATCAATTGTTTCCTCCAGGCAGTGAGGGAATTGGAACTAAGTGCCATCTTGCGTTTGATTAGAGGATCGCAAATTGTGGCAAGCATTAACTTGGGAGAATTGTCCATGGCTTCTTCCATGCGCCAAGTCAGTTCCTTTTTCAGCCTCATTAGAAGGGCAGCAACATCGGGAATTATATTACCTCATCACCAGGCAAGCATTCTATTTGGGCAAGGAAATAGTCAATTTTTTAAGGAGAGGTGTGTGAAGAGGGGAATGTCTTCAGCCTGGCTAGCATTCTCTGTGATTAAACTTTCTGTCAAAGCATGGAAAGGTGTGAAGACTGTCACTACCTGTTCTATCAGGGCCCAGTCAGCCCTGCCTAGTGTTCTGTTATTGCCAGTGAAATGGTGACATGACATTGCATGAATTGCCTTTTTCTGTTCCAGGATACGCTCTAGCACATCTAAGGTGGAGTTCCACCTGGTCTCCACATTTTGTTTGAGGCGGTGCTCTGGGAGGTCTGCCTTTTTCTGTTCCTCCCTGAGGAGCTGGCTATCTTTGATGCTACAATGGAAGTGGCCAGAAATTTGTTGGCACGACTCCAGAAGTGCTGACAACCTTCCAGTGTTATTGCCATCTTTGAGAGTAGCCTTAACTACCAGCTGCAGGACATGCACTGAGCAGCACACACCCACAAATCTGCCATCCCAGAGAGCCTTTATCATGTTAGCTGCACCATCAGTAACCACAAACCCCATTTGTGCCTGCCTGCTCCCCTTCCCACTGTGCCACCATGTTCTGCAGTGCTTTGCAAATGTTATCTGAGGTGTGCTGCTGATCCATTTCCTTAGCATGGAGGAGGAAAGAGCGGTGCCTCTGCTTGGCTACTGCCCCAGAAGTTGTTGTTGGTATCGGTAATAATGTGTCTTGCAACACATTGGGCTGCCACCAACAGGAAGCTATGCTGGCCACTCGGAGTACTCCATAAGTCAGTGGTGCACTGACTGGCCCCCAGCCTTTTCTAGCAGGTCTTTCAAAAGCCCAACGCATGACTGGTACAGTGAGGGCACTATAGTTCGACTAAATGTGGTGCGGGATGGAATTTTATTTTGGGGTGCGACAGCCTCCTTAAGTTGCTAGAAGGGCTCCCCATCCACCAAATTAAAAGTTTCACCTCCAACGGCTAAGAGCTGTGCAATAAGGCGTGTAATTTTTCGGGACTGCTGTCTGCACATCCCCTTTGAATGAAACCCACCAAAATCTTCCAGCGTGGCCTGTATTGATTTGGGGGTGAGCTGTGACTGTCTGCTCTTACTAGGACCAGATGTGGCATGATCCCCCTGCCCTTTCTCCTGACTACTGGTGGTGAGTGTGACACTGGTATATGTAGTAGTGCTACTTTGTGCACTTATCAACACTGACTTGTGGTAGTTGTTCAGGTGTTGGTTCATCCCGGAGGTGGTTAGATGACCCAGCACCCGCCCGCGGCTGACTTCCCTGCCACACAATTTACATTTCGCTAGCCGGCCATCGGCAAGTGTCTCAAAATGCTCCCACACTTTGAAGCGATGGATGACTCTGCTAGTTGAAATGGAAGGTGGTGGAGAAGAAGAAACTGAGGTGACACTTTCTTCATCTTCACATGCTGTAGCAACCTCACTATGCTTTTTGGTTCTACGTACCTTTACAGGGGTACTAGTAAACCTAAAACTGGCAGCAGGGATGTTGGGACTGGGATTGGAAGAGGATAGTGGAGTAACAGTGGTGGCCGAGACACTACCAGCTACTACCTGCCTGGGAGTCTCAATTGAAACTGGAGAGGCAGGTGTTGAGTTTTCAATAGAATACACAATTGTAGCTGGAGAAACAGGAGGAGTACTATGGGCAGCAGGGGGAAAAAATCATGCTTAGGAGGCCTTGGTCCCTTATATTCTTCTTCTACCTCTTGTATAAGGCACTAGGGCTGCCTGTCTGGCCACACGACAACTGTCAGACTGGCTGTGTCACTCTGAAAATTATTATTAAACACAAATTGCTAATATATTTATTTTCAACAGGAAAAATGATGAATGCTAATGCTGGCTGCCTGCCTACAAAACAACTGTCAGATTGGCTGTGTAACTTTAAAAAAAAAAAAAAAAATACAGCTTCTAACAGTGGCAATAAGGCACTAGACTGACTAATAAGGCACAAGACTGGTTAATAAATTGCTTTTCTGGACACTCTCTGCTTCTTCTCTCTCTGAGCTCCAACAACTGACTAACAGGAAATGCGGGCTGTCTGGGTGTCTGTGTCATAAGTCCAACCCCCATCATGAAATTAAGACGCTAATTGGACTAGAGAGGGCAGGAAAGTACACGTGAATCCATCGTCCGAATTTCTAAAATTTACAACAAAATTTCAGACCAGGGCTTTTCAGATTTGTGTTATTTTTTTATGAACGGCCCTTGCCTTTCGACCGGCTCGAATGATGATGAATTACCCTTATTCGTCCAAACTCCAAATTTGGCCAAAACGATTTGCGCAAGTTTAATGACGAGAAAGTGCTCCAAAACATAGCAGTACACACTGCAGTAGCATGGGGACAAAAGGATATGCTACTTTGGGTTTCATTAATGTCCCAAAAGGCGACCGGGAATTTGCAAAAAAGTATTTTAATGGTTCAAGGTCAAGCATATAAGAAAAGTACTTGCTGGGCATTTAACGAAAGTGAATGTAAATTCCCAAACAGTTGTAAATTTAAGCATAAGTGTGTGACTTGTGGAGGTAGCCATCCCAATTTTTGATGCTTTAAGAAACATAATATATCAGCACCCACAGTGCAGAAAGCATTATTTCCAAAAAGCATTCACTCCAGTGAGCTTGATAAAAATATTGCCTTGGCTAGGGGTCTGCCTAGACAAGGAGATGGCAGTGGTGCTCAGACAGGGTTTTCAGCAGGGATTTATTTTACCAAAACAGTGTGACAAATTCAAATGGGCAGAGAATTTAAAGTCTGCTGAGGATTATCCTGAAATTGTGAAGGACAAGATTAGTAAGGAAATAGAATTAGGACGAGTAGAAGGTCCATCTGTGCAAATACCTTTTTAAAGGGATAGTAACCCCCACGTACAATGTGACGCCAAATGCGAGCAATCATGGAAACATACTTAACTCCCTTAGTCCCATCACTCAAACCTTTATGGTTTGAGAAATGTAAGACAAGAAAGACCTCCGCTCCCTCCCCTTCTCATGCATCCGCTGTATAACGGATGTCATGAGATCCTGCTTCGAGGACCAGACGGTGGCTCTGCAGGAGTGCGGTCATCTAGATATCTCCGTATTATTACTTCATTGGTATGGTCTAAAACGTGTGCCTGGCTTGCAAGCACATGTTGTAGACCATTCCAATGAAGTAATTATGCGGAGATATCTAGATGACAGAGCTCCTGCAGAGCCGCCGTAAGTCGGTCGACCAGATTCTGCCTCTGACAGCTTTACAGCTCGTCAGGAAGAAAGGGGAGGGAGCGGAGGTCTTTCTTGTCTTACATCTCTCAAACCATAAAGGTTTGAGAGATGGGACTAAGGGAGTTAAGTATCTTTCCATGATTGCTCGCATTTGGCGTCACGTTGTTCGGGGGGGGGGGTTACTATCCCTTTAAGGAATTTAGGTTGCCCCACCTAGGTTTAGTTCCAAAAAAGGAGGACGGTTCTTTTAGACTAATTCATAATTTACCTTTCCTGCTTGGAACCTCTTTAAATGATCAGATAAGTGAAGAAATGAGCTCTGTGTCTTAAACGTCATTTGAAGAGGCTCTGAAGTTTTTAAAAAGACGTGGCCCTGATGCTTTGATGTCAAAAACAGATATAAAGTCTGCTTTTAGACTTCTACCTATTAATCCAGGTAGTTTTTTCTTCATTGGGTTTTCAGTTTCAACGATATCTTTATTTTGATAAATGTCTCCCCATGGGTTGTTCCTTATCTTGTGCATATTTTGAGAAGTTTGCTAGCTTTATTGAGTAGGTGGTAAAAGTTAAAAGTGGACAGAAGAGTATGATGCATTATTTAGATGATTTTCTTTTTGTGGGACCAAGGGATTCTTTAATTTGTAATCAATTGTTAGACATATTTCAAGAAGTAGCAGCAAATTTTGGGGTGCCTTTGGCACATAAAATAACAGTCCTTCCTACTACAGAACTAATATTTTTAGGCATAACAATAGATTCAAGCAGAATGGAGTTTAGATTACCAGACACCAAAGTGATGAAGTTGAAAGGGCAGATTTGGCTGTTATCGGTTTCCAAGAAAGTAACACTTAGGTTTTTACAGTCTGTTCTGGGATTGCTGAATTTTGCAACCAGAATTATGTCCATGGACCGTATCTGGGGAAATGTCCATGGAGAGTTTCTGGGGAAATAAAGGCAGATTTGGAGGTTTGGTCTAGTTTATTGGAGACCTATAATGGTAGGACTATATGGCAAGATGCAAGAATTTTTAACACAGGCATGAATTTGTTTACAGACGCGGCTGGCTCTTGTGGTTATGGGGCTTTTTGGGATGGGAGATGGAGCTCCGAACCTTGGCCTGTAAGGGGAGCAGTTAGGCTACACTAAGAATATGACTATTAGAGTTGTTGCCAATTTTGGTGTCTGTTGAATTATGGGGTGAAGCTTTTTCAAATAAAAGGATTGCAATGTACTGTGATAACTTGAGCATGGTTCATGCTATTAACCATTTGTCAGCAAAATCTGCAGAAGTTGTTTCTCTTCTGAGAGACCTTGCTTTGAAATGCTTGTCGGTGAACATTTGGTTGAAACATATTTCAGGGTATAACAATTTATTTAGTCTCTCACAATTTCAGTTCAGCAGATCCTTTCAATTGGCACCAGAAGCAGATCACCATTGAGAAGCATGTCCAGGGTACGTCCGGGATTTCATCTAGGAGATCTGAGCACTTACATCACTAATTCTGTTTAGCATACGACATGGGTTGGTTATATTGCGCCATGGAATGATTGCTTTTGGTGGGAAAGTGATTGTTCATTGAACCCATTCAACAGTGAAGAAGTTACATTAAAATATTAAGTAAAAAGGATTTATCAGGATCTACAATTAAGAGGAGGTTGGCAGGTATACCTTTCTTTTATAAAGCTTTAGGGTTTGAAGAGTCATACTATTCGTTTTGTAGTTTCACAGGTGTTAAAGGGGTACAAGGCGTCCATTGTCAGTTCCATTGCTGGAAGGTTACATAGTAACATAGTAAATTAGGTTGAATAAAGACAAGTCCATCAAGTTCAACCTTCTCCTCATACCCCAGTAACCGAGAATTTTATAGCTTTCCTGCTACCAATTAAGTTAGTCTTTATCAGACCTTCCTGATCTGCCTACTGATAAACAGTACAACTCTGTATGTTCCCTTTTGAAAGAAATGTATCTAATCTTCTCTTAAATGTATCCATTGTATCTGCCATAACCACCTCCTTGGGGAATGAATTCCACAATTTAACAGACCTTACCGTAAAAAAAAAAACCTTCCTCTGCTGAAGTTTAAACACTAGGCACACGTTTTAGACCATTACAATGAAGGGATTCCGTGTAAGTAACGAGATCCCGGGACTTCTCAAGCACCAGCGTGTCGACCGACACGGATCTCCTGCTGACAGCTTTACAGCTGTCAGTAGGAAAAATCTGAAGCTGAAAAGATTAGTTTGGCATGATATTTTCTTCATAAAACCATGTTGATTCATGCTAATGATTTTATCTTTTGTGTTGTAATCCTGAATATAGTCCCTTATTATCCCTACTAGCCGGTTTTCCACTACAGAGGTCAAACTCACAGGTCTATAATTCCCAGGTTCTGTTTTAGTTCCCTTCTTAAACAGAGGCACTATATTAGCTCTTCGCCAATCCTGTGGCACTGAGCCTGGGTGATAGAATCTTTAAAGAGTAAATATAGGGGTTTTGCTAACACTGCACTAAGTTCCTGAAGAACCCTTGGATGCATACCAACAGGACCCCGTGCTTTGTCAGTCTTAATTTTGTTCAGTCTTCCCATGACATCTTCTTGAGTTAACCCAATATTTGTTAATTGTATTGTTTTATTTGTTACTTGCGGAGGCTCTTCTACCATTCCTTGTTCCCTTGTATATACTGATGCAAAGTGCTCCCTTGTATTTACTGATGCAAAGTTTAATAGGAAGCTTGAGTAATGTGTGTTTTGATTCATTTGAGGCAGTTATGTTTAAGGCAGTTTTTCTGTTAGCATTTTTTTGGAGTGTTGAGAGTTGTAGGAAATTGTAGTTCAGAATACATTGGTGGGCAGTTTTTTGCGGTATCATACTATAGTTAGTCAAGACAAGTTAGTGATTTTCATTCAGTGATCTAAGACAGATAGTACAGGGAAAGGACAGTACATCTGATTAAATGCATTAAAAGGCTCTTTGTTGTGCCCAGTTGCTGGTTTACAGGCATTTTTAAAGGTTAGGCCGGGAGTGAAAGGAAGCTTTTTTGTGCACGCAGATGGTTCTTCTTTATCTAAGTTTCAATTTTATAAGGTTTTTTTTCTGTGTTTTGAAAGTCTGGGACTTTTACACAAAGGTTTTTCATTGCATTCGTTCAGAATAGGGCCGGCAAGGGAAGCAGCTAGAATGGGGTTTGCAGATAGTGACAGTAGAAGGATAGGTAGGTGGCGATCAAATATTCAACATATACATTTGTCAACATTTATTATAAGGTTGATGCTTGAGTTTGTGTTCTTTTTCAGGTAAAAAGCCATATGAAATATGGATTTTAGGACATTCATTTAGTTTTTGGGCCTGGAAAAGGGCGCAGGTACAATCTTATACTGAGAATTTGGGATTTGACACTGATATATGCAGAATCTGGTGGCATGGTAAGTGTGGTATGAGATGGGAACACTTTGAAACAGAGCTGCAATTTTGTTACCAGAATTTTCTTTCCCCTAATGTCATAGTCATACATTTGGGAAGAAAAGATATTACACTTAGAGCTTCTGTTCCAAGTTAAATCATTGATAGTTAGATTGTCAAGGTTGTTTCCAAATGTTATTTTGGGTTTCTCAGAAATATTACCACGTGTGTGTTGGTTATTGGATAAAAATATGAAACCTTTGGAAAGAAACAGAAAGAAGCTGAATCGTTTCTTGGCAGAGTCTTTTGTTAGTGTTAGGGGTATGTCTTATAGGCATGTTGACATGGAGGATGGAGGGTATGGCTTTTATAGATGTGATGGAATTCACCTTTCAGATGTCGGTTTGGACATTTTTAATGTTGGACAACAATCACTTATTGATGCAACTTTCTGTGCTGGGGGGGGCTCAGCCCTTGTTGAGACAAGGGCTGGCTGTGGTGGGTCGATCATAAAGTTTGATTATTGGTAAGTTGTGGTGAGCTCTTTGCTGGTAGGGCAGAGTTTTGGTGGTTTATATTTTAAGTGTTTATCAGGCTTTTAGGGTTGATAAAGGTTATGTATCTTATTTATTTAATGTGGTTAATTATTTATTAATAAATACTGCGGCCATACGACCATCTTACAAGTGTTTGTGTCTATTTATTTATTCTGGTTGAGTGGGGTACGTGGTTTTGAGGAATGTGGACTTACAGACTCCATGAAAAGGGACTATGCCTTTGAGGTAAGGCCCTCATGGAGCTGTGGGATGCTCCAGTATATTTAATATAAAAGGATAGTAATACTTCATTTTAACTTTATTTTGTTTTGTAGGCATTAAAAAAACATGAAGAATGATATAAGTCTTATCTCTCAAACCTTTATGGTTTAAGAGATATTCACAAGCAAAGTGTCCCCCACCCGCCCCTTTTACTGATGTAACACTTCTTAGCCAGGGCAGAAGGGAGCTGCCCAGGTAGATTGCAGAGACGGACAATCTTCAATTAAGATAAGGGAAAAACCTGAAAAGCTTGTCAAGGGGGGCAGGGATTTCATTGTTTTCATAGGAAAAAGAGTGTCCCCTTCTGTTACCTGTCCAGTCTATGGACTACATTCCACATCTGAGAAGAGATTGTTTACAGTAGTTAAAAGGGGCGGGAGGGGGAAACTTTGCTTGTGAATATCTCATAAACCATAAAGGTTTGAGAGATAAGACTTATATCATTCTTCATGT
The DNA here is from genome assembly GCA_037306005.1 of Rhinophrynus dorsalis. NCBI lineage: Eukaryota > Metazoa > Chordata > Amphibia > Anura > Rhinophrynidae > Rhinophrynus > Rhinophrynus dorsalis. The sequence continues at coordinate 304,865,986 of CM074718.1, forward strand.
TTTTTTAATGCCTACAAAATAAAATAACGTTAAAACGAAGTATTACTATCCCTTTAATAAGGCAAGGTCCCTTTAAATTCTGGAAGCTTTTGGCTATTCCGGCCCAAGGGGTTGATTGGCCAAGGTGAGCTTACCTCGAGCCAGGTATTGCACTTTGGGTGGGAATAGCAGGTATAAATACCTGTGGTGTACCCTGCTTTATCACTTTCAGTGCTATCCAGTCTTTGAAGCATCCCGATAACCGCCCACCCTCCTAGAAGACTAAAGGAGGTTTTTATTTAGGAAATACATTTGTTTTTATGTTTATGTATGTTATATTTAAAAAATAAATAAATTAATAATAATTAAAAAAATAATAAATAAATATAATAATTGGTTGTCGCAATATGGAGGGTTGATCATAAAGTTTGATTATTGCTAAGTTGTGGTGAGCTCTTGGCTGGTAGATCAGAGCTTTGGTGGTTTATATTTTAAATGTTTATCAGGCTTTTTGGGCTGATAAAGGTTATGTATATTATTTAGTGTGGTGAATTATTTATTAATAAATACTGTGGCCATGCCATAATCTTAGAAGTGTTATTCTGGTTGAGTGGGGTACTTTGTTTTGAGGAATGCGGGCTTACGGTCTCCATGGGGGTAAAGACTGGCCATGGACAGTGATGGCCTCGTGGTAGAGGTGCTCTGACTATTGTTGAGCTAACTTAGCTGTTTTGCACCCCATTCTCCTGGGCTAATCTTTCCTACAACTTACCCTACACTCCTGACTATCTATGATAGGATTACAGAAGGAACATCCAAACTCGTTAGGTAAAGTCACCCAATTCCTACATCAAGGGCCACCACATCTTACCCTGGAGGGAGACAACCAGCATCCTCCTCCTTCCCAGCCCACCTTCACACTGTTAGAATGTTCAGGTTCTCCAGAACCTAACAAGAACCAGGTTGAGCATCCAGTGATGGCAGCTGCTCCCCTGACTAGGGATGACATGGGCGAAATAATATCAGGCTTAATCTCCAAGGAAGACATTCTCTACCTTAAGGCTAACATAACTCTGGCGGTGCAAGCTGAGATAACATTAATAAAGGAGGATCTCAAACACCTTGGGAAAAGGGCGACAGCTCTGGAGGAAGGAGGAGCTGCAGCAGACTACATTACAGGTCTGGAGCAACCCATAATCCCACAAGGAGAAACCATTCAGAAACATTGAGACTTGACAATATCAATAATCGTGGGTGTCTTTGTAACTTCAGGGAGAAGAACCTATCCAAATCTATACCTCCTAAAGACCTCCTGTCTGCACTCATCACAATCTTTATCACTCTTCAAAGTGACTCTTATCTGGATTCGATTGTCATTGACCATGATCATCGCTCCCTTTGCCCCCACAAAAAAAACGGAGATGCTCCACGAGCCATAATTGATCATGCAGAGAGGTAGAGGGTTTACACACTCTCTCCTATGTAGGGGTAAATCTACAGTTTTTTAACAACATCTATCCTCATACTCAACAGCTCAGGAGGAAAGCTGTTAAACTGCTTACTGATAATCTTTGCAACATGCAAATATTCTACAGATGGGGCTTCCCGCTCTCTCGTCGGCCACTCACAACAGGAATTCTGCTATTCTTTGATGACATACCAACCTTTTGCACTGCATTGGGGATTGAGGCTCCAGCCATGGCCATCCTTCAACCTCCTGCTAAGATGCCCTTGACACCCTGACCACACGCCCAGTGGATTTGTCAAAGGTACCCTATAACGGGGCAAAGAGTTCCCATAGAGGCCTGTATGTCCTATCTTCTGACGCACCTCAGGGCCCAGGATGGTCTTAACTATGGAAAATACCAGCACAGGAACCTCAAGGTACTTTCTGGGACTCAGACCCATCCTGTGGTTTTACCGTGCTACGGCAGGGCTGGAGTACTCTGTTGCACCTGCCAGTTGTTCATATGGACATTTATATTGGACGCTTCCAATGTACCACAGTAATTTTTGTTTGTATGTGGTATCACCAGACCTGGCCTGTCTAAGTTCTATTGGGTCTACTGGGTTGCACCTCAACCTTTACTTTCACAATGTTAATGTTTCCTTTGTTTGCTTTCTGTAATGGACAGCGTGGGCTCCCACATCTGGACCTCCATGTTGTTATTGTCCACTGGGTGCTCCTCAGGGACTGGGTTTCAGTGCGGAGTTCTAGGCCATGAGGGACACTTTCACTATGTTTCCATGCTGTGGACTAGTATTGCTCTGTTGCCTCTTGGGTGCAGGGAGCTCATGCCTTTCTCCATGGTCCCCACTCCCCTGACGAGCATGTTTGAGTAACTTTCTTTGGTCCACATGGTAATCCCCAGACCTTTATTTTCATACTGTTAATTTTCTCTCAGTTTATCTTCCTAATAAAGAAAGTAAGTGTGGGCTCCCTCCCCTTGATCTCCATATTGCAATTTATACTGGGGGTCCACTTACAGGCTAGAATGGCACTTACACTTTTACCATGCTTCCGCGTTATGAGCCGGTAGTGATTTGGAGCCGGGGTACCTATTGGGTGTGGGGCAGTCATGGCTTTTGCCCCGATGGGTATGTTGGAAGCCCTTGAACAACGGTTAATTTTGTATGGTTGGAAACAGAAATAAAGGAGAGAAAAAGGGTGGAGAAAGAAAGCCAATCAGCAGAAAAATCTGCCGAGAAGCACCACCCTTGTCTCTATAAAGAAACCCAATAATATAGGCACACTCTAGGGATAGAAAATAATAATAAACAATTTTATTGATGATACAAAATACAAAATGAGCACATAAAATCAGTTAAAACCATGGCTGTTCAGGAGTATAATAATACACAAACAGGTGCTCCCTAAAAATAGTAAGTTCCATACTAATACAATATCAAACAATAAGCATCATGCATTCTCCAAAAGTAAATATATAAAGCAATTCACAGAATAGTAATGTATCAATCAATAATCCTGAATGCATGAATACTTATCTGTATGGGAAATAGAAACAGAAGGGAACCTCTCAAACAATCCAGTGTAACTCCCGAACGCCCAACACCCTACGTGTATCGCCACTAAAGATGGCTTCATCAGGGGTGATACAAGCCTATCGGATGCAGATTTAAATACAATTGACATACCAATCAGGTGCCAGGTCATGGTCAGAGCCGTTAATGTTGACATCATTTGAACGCAGCACACGCAAAATAAAAGCGCAATACCTTACAGCATAAAATAAACGCGCAAGATAGCCATAGTCCCACTAATAGAAACCCAGCACTATAAAGCGCTCTATCAGATATAATACAGATCCACAGAAGGGAATCATTTTCCCTCTTCCGTGGTCAAAGGTGCACCTTTCTAAACTATATGACCATAAGATGGGACCCGAAGGTAAGCATCCAGATAGACAAGGATTGGGAACAAAATAAATGTACATATAACAAAAATAATTATAATTATAATTATACATACTATACAATATATATCTCCCATAGATTTCAATAGAGTCCTCATGTATTATTCAAGTAAAAACTTGGATCTTTGTTTAATACATAACAATGTTCATTCATCTTATAAATCAAAAATGATATATCTTAACAAAAATTATATATATATGAATAAGCTACAATAATCCACAGATCTTCCTCAGCAAATAATGCCATGGCTGCTATAACTGCAACAATTCCAATCCCATAGCCACCGCACAAACATGTATTAAGTCCACGAGCGTCATCGTAAAGGAAGCTTCTTGCTTTAAATGAAAAAGTAATAGACACAGCTACAACATATCCATTCTCCGAAAAAGAAGCAGTAAAAGTTATAAACAATACAAAAAAACAACATTCTATGAATCAAGATAGCAAGTAAATGACATATCTTCATTCAGACCATGTGGTTGACACACCTGCAGCATAAAGATCCACCAGGTCTCTCGCTGTAAGAGTCTCCGGGTAAGATTACCTCTTCTAATACCCATTTGGATTTTTTCTAGGCCCATAACTTGTAGACCATCAGTAATACCCTGATGGACTGACAAGAAATGATCTGCCACAGAAGTAAGGACATCCCCTCTCAGTTTGTCCCTACTAGCATTCTTGATCAATGAAACATGTTTCTGTATCCTGCTTTTAAGTAGCTGTGTAGTCTGACCAACATAAATCTTATTGCAGGGGCATCTAAGAGCATATATACAATTCTTAGTTTTACAATTCACAAAATATCTAAATTTTAAGAATACATTTTTTGATAGGACTAAAGATTTCTTTATCATCACAAATAAAACTACAAATTGAACAGCCCCCACAAGCAAATGTGCCAACCAATTGATGTCCCACTAGATGTAATGTGGGTTCACAAAAATGACTGGACACCAAATGATCTGCTAAGGTCTTACTTCTACGAGCTGTTAATGAGGGAAAATCCATCAAGAATTGTCGCAAGGTATTATCAGACAGAAGGACTTGCCAATGTTTACGAAGTATCATACCTATAGTGTCCCATCGTGAGTTAAAACGTGTAATAATGCGAATAGTTTTATCCAAAGATTTCCCTTTTCGTTCTGTATCATTAATCAAACTATTACGTGTTGTAGTCCTTGCTCTATTATAACTACGTTTCAAGAAAGACTTCGGATACCCACGATCTTTAAATCGTTGTTGTAATTCCTTAGATCTTAGCCGAAACTGGTCATTCAATGAACAATTGCGGCAAATTCTTAAATACTGGCCAATAGGGATCCCATTCTTGCAACTTCGCGTATGGGCACTAGAATAATGCAATAAAGAATTAACAGCTGTATCTTTACGAAAAAGATCAGTTTGTAATTTACCCACATTATCAATAAAAATAGATAAATCCAAAAAATCTATTGAATGTTCAGAACAAGTATAAGTCAAATGAATATTCAATTGGTTTTGATTAAGCTGATCAATAAATTCTTTACATAATCTGTCTGTCCCACGCCAAATGAAAAATATGTCATCTATGAAACGAAACCAAAACAATACATGATTGGTATAGCATCCCATCTCCTCACTAAATACAAATTCTCCAATCCCCGCCACTATAGGGCGTCCAGGTGGTCGTTCTAAGTTTTTATGTACCTTTGGCAGAACATAAAATGTTGGTACAACGGGAAATGTAACCAATAAAAAAGCCAATTCTCGTTTATTGATGACTCCCTTCTCAAAAGCTGATTGCAATTTAGAATCCAGTTTTTTTTTTTAACACATCTGTGGGATCAGAAGGCAAATGTTTATAAAAGGTAACATTGATAAGCTGTTTCAATATCTCCATTTTATAAAGTGACACTGGCCAAATAACCACGTTACCTCCTTTGTCCGCCTCTTTTAGGACTACATCATCCCATGATTTAATTTCCATCAATGCATTACGTTCCGCTATTGACAAGTTATGATGAAATCCAATCCGCTGAGGTAGTTTAACTATTTAATCATAAACAGGTTGAAAGAAGACCTTCACTTGAGGGCAAATATTAAATGAAGGAGTAAATTCAGTAGCAGGCTTGAATTGAGTCCTCCTACTGATCTGGTAAGATGTGCTGGGGTTATCCTGATAATAGATCCTTAAGCACACTTCTGTCCACATCTATTTCTTCCGGTTTTTCAAAGAACTTTTTTAATACAAGCTTTCTACAAAAGACAAATATATCTTTAATTAGTTCAAATTTATCCAAATCTTTACGAATAGAAAAGGAAAGACCCTTTGCAAGGACTGACCTGTGTGTATCATTAATTTCATGAGTGGACAGATTCACTATATTTAATTGTGCTTGTGTTTGTTGGTTCTCTTGTGCTTCTTGTATGGCTGTGTGAGCCCCTTGTAACCCCATTGCAATCTGTTTCTTAACTCGCGTATGCCGCCCTCTGCGGATACGTTTGGATGAGAAGGTCCTAAAAAAGAAGAAGTTCCTCTAGTTGACTCTTCATCACTCTGTAGGTCCAGATCCGAACCAGATGAACTACTTGGATCTATAATACAAGATTGATCCCCAATAATAGGTAACTTATCACCCGATGTAGTTGAATCTCTAACGGGTCTAGTTTGAACTGTCCAATAGTTACCCTTATGTTTCCATTTATAAATGGTTTTATCACGAAAATCTTTTCTATCCCTCTCAAATTTGACCTTCTTCTTGTCTACAATAAGTTTTTCAATTTTATCTACCTCAATCTTAAGTTGATTCTGAAAGGGAGTCACCTGTGTATTAAAGTCAAAATCTAACAACTTTGTCTGCAAAGTACTAATTTCATTTTTGACTTGTACAATTAAAGCCCGATCATGATCAATTAGAACCTGCATCAGATCAAAAGAACATTTACTCACGATATCTTCCCAACGTGATTTATTGTTTGATATTGTATTAGTATGGGACTTACTATTTTTAGGGAGCACTTGTTTGTGTATTATTATACTCCTGAACAGCCTTGGTTTTAAATGATTTTATGTGCTCATTTTGTATTTTGTATCATCAATAAAATTGTTTATTATTATTTTCTATCCCTAGAGTGTGCCTATATTATTGGGTTTCTTTATAGAGACAAGGGTGGTGCTTCTCGGCAGATTTTTCTGCTGATTGGCTTTCTTTCTCCACCCTTTTTCTCTCCTTTATTTCTGTTTATTTCTATATACCCTTTAGTGCACCTCGACTATTTAGTCTTTTGATTTTAGGGATATTTTGTTATGTGCAGTCAGTGCGATCCTATCCTTTCATAATTTTGTATGGTTGAGCTGCTCTGTCACCTCCTCACCCTTCTTCCCCCATTTTTGCTTTTTAATTCCTACCCGGGGTGTGTTCCTGACTAATTCCTACTGGTCTTTTTCGTTCTGTCTATGTGGGTGGTGCCCTGTCACACACCTGCTCTGCTACACTTTTATTAGGCATCACAACAGTGACAGTGTGTGTTAGCGCTGCATACATACATCAAATACAATGTTCTCAGCCCTATATATGAGCAGATTCATTCATGTGACTTGCCTCTTATTATGTTACCCCTTAATATGTTATATTTTTGTTATGCGATACTGTGTACCTTCCGATATATGTAATTGGCGCTCCTTTGGGCCTTATCTTGTGCCAACATGTTTCTCTTATGTGACTTCTTCCACGTCATGCAAAATTGCTTGGCGTTGCATGTGTATCTCTCACCCTACTGAGATTCCCCCTCCAGTTTGACCTCTGACTCCCCTGCATCCCATATTCCCCTCCCCCCCCCGCATTACTCTTCCCTTTTCCCCCTTGCCCAGGAGGGGTATTCCTGTTTTTCCTTATCTATTCTCTATGAGCTAGCTCTCCGCCATTTCTTTCCTTCCCCGAATGGTTTGGAGCCATTTGTTTATGGACTTTACCCTGTGGGACTTTGCGACTGCTTCTACAAATAGTTCTTCCTTCGTTCCTCCCGCTCTTCTTTTTAACATCCAGTCCCTTATGGTCTTTTCTTTTTGTCCTTCCCTTCTTCCTCCTTCCCTTTCTGCCACAGCCTGGTGGTGGGGTGTGTGTGCAGTGGGCAGTTTGGAGGCTCTACTTTAGTATAAGTTCACAACATGGCATTGAAATTGTACTCAACTTACTGGAAAAGCAGTCTATGGCTTTACATGATTTTGATAGACCCAATTTAATTCCTCTTTCCCCCTAGATTGCATTCCCATGTTCTTCTTACCATTTCTTTGACCTCAGCTGCTAAGAAGAAAGGAGTATCACGGTGCCCGTGATTCGTGCTGCTCTGTGTCTATCAACTGCGGAGTATTCGTGATTGGCTGTCTGTCATTAGCCCTCCTCACACAGCCTTTTTAAACCCAGGATGAGCACTTCCAGGTTGCCCTTTCGTGGTGTCTCTGACTCCACTCTGCCTGACCTGCTTGTCAGATCTCTGGGCCTGTTTCCAGTGTTCCTGTATGCTACATTCCGGTGTTCCTGTATGTTAATGTTCCGGTGTTCCAGCGTTCCAGTGTTCCTGTATGCTAACGTTCCGGTGTTCCAGTGTTCCAGCGTTCCGGTGTGCCTGTATTCCGGGGTTCCTGTGCTCCAGCACCGCGCGGGTTAACCTGTACGAGTTCCTGAGTCTCGCGCTCCAGCTGTCGCTCTGGCGACATTGTTCTCCTCGCTATTGCATACACATTGTTGGCTCCAGCGTGCGGACGCTGGTTTGCTCCACTAACCTGGTTGCGATATACATTGTTGGTTCCAGCGTGCGGTCGCTGGTTTGCTGCACTAACCTGGTTGCGATATACATTGTTGGTTCCAGCGTGCGGAAGCTGGTTTGCTCCGCTAAACCTGGTTGCGATATACATTGTTGTTCTAGTGTGCGGACGCTGGTTTGCTCCGCTAAACCTGGTTGCGATATACATTGTTGGTTCCAGCATGCGGTCGCTGGTTTGCTCCGCTAAACCTGGTTGCGATATACATTGTTGGTTCCAGCGTGCGGTCGCTGGTTTGCTCCGCTAAACCTGGTTGCGATATACATTGTTGGTTCCAGCGTGCGGATGCTGGTTTGCTCCGCTAAACCTGGTTGCGATGGTTTGCTCCATTAAACCTGGCTGCAATATACATTGTTGGTTACAGCGTGCGGACGCTGGTTTGCTCCACTAAACCTGGTTGCGATATACATTGTTGGTTCCAGCGTGCAGTCGCTGGTTTGCTCCACTAAACCTGGTTGCAATATACATTGTTGGTTCCAGCGTGCGGACGCTGGTTTACTCCTTAAACCTGGTGGCGCTATTTACCATTGGTCCCAACGTGCGGACGTTGGTTTGCTCCTGAACATCCAGTACTGTGGTCAGTCGCTGTCCACTTCCTTGCAGTTGTCTGATTATCCCTGGCTATAGACTTCTGCTGAGTAAGACCTCTAGACTTATGCTCTCTGCTGTCTTAGTCACCTGACAGCTGGTCTATTTGCTCAGGCTGCCCTGCCTGGTATTGGTGAGGCCGGTAGAACCTTGACGTTACCATCCTGTAGGTTGCCTCACCCGGTATTGGCAGGGCCGGTAGAGCCTACTACAGTACCTCCTTGGGCTGCCCTGCCCGGTATTGGTAAGGCCGGTAGAACCTTGTAACTCACCATCTTAAAGGTTGCCTTACCCGGTATTGGCAGGGCCGGTAGAGCCTACATTCAGCATCCCATTGGACTGCCTTGCCCGGTATTGGTAAGGCCGGTAGAACCGGAATTATCATCTCACGGTTGCCTTACCCGGTATAGGCAAGGCCGGTAGAGCCTGTCATTAATATTGTCACTTGGGTTGCCTTGCCCGGTATTTAGGCAAGGCCGGTAGAACCTTTTGTATGTTCTATTGATGTTATATTGTTATGTATGTTTACCCTACGGGGACTGCCTTTAACTTTTAATAAAGTTAAATTTTACCAAACCTTAAGTCTGAGAGTCTTCAAAAACCGTGACAAGGAGTCACTATTCTAATCTGTAAGTCTGTCCCCTGGACACTGTTGGAATAACTAGTTGATCCTGAGGGTCTATAACTTTTCTTGAAGGACCATCCTTACAATAAGATGTCTACTCTAGCTACTGTATATACCCCCAATTCAGCTCAGTTGTCACTTCTTCATGGTGTACTAGATCACCTAGATGCCTTTGCACAGGATCATGTTATTTTTGGAGGGGATTTCAATGTGGCTCTACATTCCCCTCTTGACTGTTCATCTTGTAAGTCTCATATTAGATTGTCTCATCTACAGTGATTATCCTCACATCTTGCTACTTTGCATCTGGCTGACCTCTGGCGTATCCGATGTTTGACTACACCTTTTTCTCCCAACTACACACCTCCAATAACAAATTGGATTATTTATTCTTATTGCATCTATTTTTATTGCATCTAGTCACAGCTGAAACTGTCGAACAGCACACTTGGTCTGACCATGCACTGGTCACTTTACAACTATGCCTTCTGGATCAACCTCGACAGCTGGGTCTGTGGTCACTTTTTCAGGATGACTCGGTGCTCTGTAAGCTCTGTCTTGAACTTGAAGAATACTTTGCCTTTAACGTGACCCCTGAAGTCCCTGTCCCCATTGTGTGGGAAGCACATAAGTGCTTCATTCGTTAGCTCTCATTAAAGCTGAATCTAGAAAGAAAAAAAGAGAAAGTGGCCAAATAGACTCTCAATTAGGGTTGATTCACTGTCTTGAGGGACAAAATAAATAATTGTTTTCCTCTCCAGTTTTACTTGAGCTTCAATGTCTCACAGTGGAATTGTCTGCAATTCTTATACAGGACATATCTAGTTCTTTCCAGTGGGCCAGATTTGAGAATGCATATCTGGTGTGATGTGGTAAATTTTTAGCCAGGATGGTTAAGTGCCACCAGCTTTCTCACATGGAAGCTCAGATCAAAGACACTCAGGGTAGAAACTAGTGAAACTATCCAGACATTGTGGATTCTTTCTGCCCGTTTTACGAGGATCTATATAATATTCCTCCTCCTAATGGGGATTCACATGGTGGTAGATCGCCTCAGGACATTCAAGCCTTTCTACAAAAAGCAGGTGTTCTTTTTTTTGCACAAATGGCTAGGGGCTCGATTCTATTATCAGCGCTTTAAAAAAAAAAAAAAAAATAGGCGCTATTGTTTTTTTTAAGTCAGTTTTTGGTATCCTATTAACCAATTTGTGAAAACAAAATCAATGGTAACATACCACCAGACAAAAAAAAGCCCAAAGGAGTCAATTAAAAACAACGTGCAAGTAGTATCCTATTACCCACTCTCAGTATTAGTGCCTGTTTTGTTTATACAAGTTGGAAATTCTGTGCCTCAGAGGCTGAGGCGTAGAAGCCACAATGACAGTTTCAAAACCATCTTTGTTCGAACAAAAGCAGTGTAGAATACAGTATACAGCATAGAAATCCGACATAGAGTGCCCCACTTCGACATATTAACCCCTCCCTTTTAAAAGTAGACTATAGCGATTTTCTTTCACCACATTAATTCGACAAATATTGTACTCAACACTTTAACCACCCCCTCCCCCCTTTAAAATTCCACTTACAGTGCTCCCATGACTTTCTTTCACCATTTACTGTATATCCAACATTTTTTATTTTTTTTTCTCTTTCTTCGACATGCCCTCGTATTTTGTATTGGAAGATTAACCCTATGGGTACCAGAGAGGTAGCAACGCATTGCAATGTGTTTGCTACCCCTCTGGTACTCATAGGGTTAATAGGCAACCTGTACATGTATAAAAAAAAGTGTTTTATGTGTGTAATTTGTGTGAAAATGGTTTGTGATTTAATTAAACATTTAGTTTATGTGGAACTTTTTTTTTTTTTTTTTACTTAATTATATATGTAATTTCTATTAAAATATTACTTCAGACCCAAGGGGGGTATCATGACCCTCATGACACCCCCTCTCTTCTCTCCTCCAAGCTATACATGTTCAGATCCTTTAGTCTATCCTGATATTTAGTTTCCTGTAAACCAGACACCATTTTAGTAGCCCTTCTTTGAATCTTCTCTAGAGTATCTATATCAGTCTGGAGATGGGGTCTCCAGTACTGTACACAGTACTCTAGGGGGTAGATTTAAAGGCAGCCGTTAAGCTAAAAAAACACCAACGGGTGTTTTAACGTGTAGGAAGCCATACAAAGGGCCATGTAATTAACTGCTAACGGCAGTTCATCAAGTATTACGGCCACTACACTAACCTGTGTTTTGGCCCATGTTAAAAAATGCTCCATTTTGCCATTTAAAGCACTGCGTTAGCTGAAAAACTCCGATAAAGGACTCACTTACCGCACAAAACTTAAGACCCAGTTTTGTTAGCTGTAAAGTCCCTTATCGGATCTTTGCCAGCTAATGCAGCTGTTAACTGGCAAAAGAACCCAATGTCCACAGTGGATGTATTGATATGGGGCCCTAAGCCCCACATCAATACATCCAAAGTGCCTAAAACCCATCCAAAGTTAGTAGGATTAACCCTATGAGTGCCGGTGGGGTATAATTACCCCACCGGCATTCATAGGGTTAACCCAACTAATTAAAGAAACATTGCATTAACACTTACCATTAATCCTGATGTCCAGCGGAGTCCTCAGCTTGCTGGTCCTTCTCTTCTGTCTACACATCTTTGTGTTCTTTCTTCCATCTTCTGCCTTCTCCCAAGCATGAATGAATACATTCCAGAACCCTTTGAGTGACAGTGTGGTACGCAACGCATTGCATCCCAGCCAATCAGATTCGAGTGGCTGTTCTTGAACATTATTGGCTGGGATGTGAAGTACATCCCAGCCAATGGCAGTGAGGGCACTTGAAGTGAGCCTGCCCATATATAAAGGCAGGCTCACTTCAAATGTCCTCAGTGTGTTACAGGCATCGGCCCGTACACAGCTGAATGGGAGCGTCGTGGGACATTTGTGTCTCCGCTGCAGCTGTCTGGCAGTATGTCAAGCACCGATAGTTAATTGTTTTTCACTGTTCAGTTCCCAATATCACTGCTTTTAGTGGCGTTTTGGGAACTAAATGCACAAAACAGACTTAATGTCCTTTGGAGTTCTAGCTGTAGGGCCTTTAAATACTGCGTTAAACATGTTAGTTTAACAGCCGGTATTCACCAGCTATGTTAACGGCTGGCTTTAAATCTATCCCTAGGTGAGGTCTCACTAGAGATCTATAGAGTGGCATGACCACTTCCCTTTTTCTGCTACTAATGCCCCTTGCTATACAACCCAGTACCCTGCTTGCATTCCTCACCGCTTTATTACATTGCCTGCCTACCGTTAAGTCATTAGAGATAATTACTCCCAAATCCCTTTCCTCTGTTTTCTCTGACAGCACAGTACCCCTAATAGTATACTTTTCCTTTGGATTTTTATGTCCCAAGTGCATTATTGTACATTTATCAACGTTAAGCTACATCTGCCATTCTTCTAATTTACCTAAATCACTTGCCATTTGGCTTATTCCCCCTGGAATGTCTACCCTATTGCAGATCTTGGTATCATCTGCAAAAAGGCATACCTTTCCTTGAAGACCTTTTGCAATATCAATAATAAAAATATTAAAAATGGGCCCCAGTACAGATTCCTGAGGTACTCTACTAGTAACACTCCTTTCGTTCGAATATTCTCCATTGACTACCACACTCTGTCTCCTGTCACTCAGCCATTGCCTTATCCATTTAACTATTTTTACATCCAGACCCAAACACTGCAGTTTATTAATGAGTCTTCTATGAGGGACAGTGTCAAATGCTTTACTGAAATCTAGATAAGCTATATCTACTGCTCCCCTTGGTCTATTATTTTTACCAGACTCTTCCCTGCTACCTTGTTTGTGAAGCAGTACTACATTTGCTAACTTCCAATCTTCTGAAACTATTCCCATCGTTAGTGACTGATTGAATAATTCTGTTAAAGGTTTTGCCAGAACACACTTAAGTTATTTTAATAACTTTGGGTGTATCCCATCTGGTCCCATTGATTTATCTGTTTTTACCTTAGAAAGTTGAAGTAGAACCTCTTCCTCTGTAAACATGCATGTTTCCCATGTCTTGCCATTTTGTTATTCTAACAGAGGTTCCTTCCCTTCATCTTCCCCTGCAAAAACTGAACAGAAATATTCATTGAGAGAGTCAGCTAGCCCTGTAAATGAGAATAGTTTCAATTTTTTGTTTTCAGTCTAACTATTCCTCGTTTCATTTTCCTCCTTTCACTTATATACCTAAAAATGTTTTATCCCCCTTTTTTTATTGACTGGGTCATTTTTTCTTCTGTCTGTGCTTTGGCACATCTAATAATGAATTTGGCCTCTTTCAGCCTAGTCTTTTACCAATACCGATCTTCTTCCTTCTACATCTGCTTATATTTCTTAAATGCTTCTTTTTTTCTCCTTTACTATATTTGCCACTTCTGCTGAGTACCACAGTGGTTTTCTTTTTCTTTTACCATTGCTGACATGTCTAATGCAATGCTCTGTTGCGTTTAGTAAAACACATTTCAGATAATCCCATTTCTCCTGGACTCCATCTAAAGATCTCCAAGTTGTTAAAGACTGACATTTTAGAAAAATCAGCCTTTTTAAAGTCTAGAACCTTTGTTTTTTTGTGGTGCAACTCAGCCTCTGTCTTTATATTAAACCACACAGATTGATGATCACTGGAGCCCAAACACTCTCCCACAGCTACATCTGATACCAAGTCTTCATTAGTAAATAATAAATCTAGTGTGGCTTCCTTCCTAGTTGGCTCTTCTACTAATTGACTAAGAGCTAATCCTTGTAAAGAATTTAGGATCTCTCTACTCCAGGCTGAACTTGCTGTTTGGTTTTTCCAGTCCACATCAGGAAGATTATAGTTCCCCATAATTATAACCTCACCTTTCTTATTTTTGCTGAGAGCTGAGAAAAAAGCCTGCAGTATTAGGGTAAGAGAAAGTATGGAAGGCCTTCAACCCCAACCAAAACTTCAGTTGACTGTGAATGTTGCTGAAAATTGGAGAAGATTTAAACAAAGGTTTGAGTTATATCTCTCTGCAATTGATGCTGACAGAAAAGGTGAAAAAATTAAAGCTTCACTGTTTCTGCATGTAATGGGTAAAGAAGCACTGGAAGTGTACAATAACTTTGTGTTTCCAGATGGAGATAACCTCAAATTAGAATAATGGATACATTTGAATACTGCATACCTAAAAGAAATGTTACATATGAAAGACACAAATTCTTTACCTGTACGCAGAAGCCTGGAGAATCAATTAATCAATATGTGACAGAGTTCAGGAACAGCAGCAAAACATGCGAGTTTGGAGAGTTTACAAATTCCTTGATAAAATACAGAATTGTATGTGGTATACCAGATAATGTGCTGAGGGAGAGGCTGCTTAGGGAGCAAGACCTGGATCTAGAAAAGGCCTTAGCATTGTGTAGAGCAGCTGAAACTGTGAAGTCAAAGGCCAAAGAGCTCAATAATTAAACGTGCTGTAGACCAGTTGAAAAAGTGTGCGCAAAAGAGAAATATGGTGAAAAAACAGATGCAAAGGAAAAAAATTGGACTTAGATAAAAGACAAAAGCCTTGTAATCAGTGTGGAACTGAACATTCACCAAAGAAATGCCCTGCATATGGACAGAGCTGTAATAGATGTGGTAAACTAAATCACTATGCAAGATGCTGCAAAAGCACAGAAAATCAGAGTATAGTGCACATGCTGAATAAAAGTGCTGTGGAGGAATTCTATGTAGATACACTGCTACAGAATGAGCAAGCACAAAAGGATTGGATCCTTACACTGCAGATGCACAACATTAAAATACCATTTAAGTTAGATACTGGAGCTCAAGTTAATGTGATATCAGAGACCGAGTTCAATCTGATGAAATCAAGACCAGTACTGCAGAAGACTACTATCAGAGTTTCAGGATACTCTGGTGCAATTATACCAGTAAAAGGTAAATATGTGGTAAACGTGTCATATAAAAATGAAGTGCATGCTCTTTCATTCATTGTGGTCCCAAAGAATGTTCAAGCAATATTAGGCTTATCATCTTGTGAGAGACTGAACCTAGTGAAAAGAGTATTAGTCCTTGAAACTGGAAGTAATTCTGAATATGACAGTTTGATGGAAGAATACAGAGATTTATTCAAAGGGCTTGGTTGCCTACCAGGTGAACACACCATCAGGATAGACAAAACAGTACCACCAGTAGTACATCCCTGCAGGAAAGTACCATTTGCACTGCAAAACCAGCTCAAAGCAGAGCTTGATAGAATGGAAAGCCTGGGAGTTATTAAAAAAATAGATGAACCAACTGAGTGGGTGAATTCTCTGGTGATAGTGGACAAGAAAAATGGAAAATTACGGATTTGCCTAGATCCTCGGGATTTAAATAAAGCAATAAAATGAGATCATGTCACAATTTGCAAATGCTAAATATTTCAGTAAATTGGATGTTTTCTCAGGATTTTGGCAATTGAAGTTGGATGAAGCAAGCTCAAAATTGTGCACATTCAACACACCATATGCCAGAGTACAGATTCTTTAGATTACCTTTTGGCATTGCATTTGCCCCAGAAGTGTATCACATGATATATGAACACATTGAAGGTGTGAACACATCGATGGTTGACATTATCATATGGGGAACTCAGACAAGTTCTAGAAGCTACTAGACAAGAAAACTTGAAACTAAACAAATAAACATGCTAATTAGGAGTAAAAGGACTAAAGTTTGTTGAAGACAACAATGAAGGGGTCAGACTTGATCCCATGAAGATATCTGCAATTGAAAACTTGCAGAGACCGCAAACCAAAAAAGGATGTGCAGAGGTTTATGGGCATGGTCAACTACATAGGAAAGTTCATACCCAACCTGTCCAAGAAGATAGCTCCTCTGAGATGCTTACTTGAAAAGAAAAATGCGTGGGACTGGAATCAAGAGCATGAAACTGCGTGGCCACACTTAAAAGAAGTGCTTACACAGGAACCGGTGTTAAAGTTCTATGATCCAGCTAAACCCATTAAGATATCATCTGATGCATCACAAACAGGACTAGGAGCAGTTCTACTACAAGAACATGATAGCAACTGGCAACCAGTAGCATATGCTTCCTGCTCCATGACTAGTGCGGAGACAAGATATGCTCAGATACAGAAAGAACTTCTCAGCATCACGTTTGCATGTGAGAGATTTCATCAAATTTGTTTCAGGACAACTTGTAAATGTTGAAACTGATCACAAGCCACTGATAGCATTATTCACAAAGTCTCTTAATGATTGTCCTCTGAGGATTCAGAGAATGATTATCAAATTGCAATGCTATACCCCAACGGTGACACACACACCAGGAAAATTTATGTATACAGCTGATACATTATCCAGAGCAGTGGATCAAACAGCTGTTCCAAATGACAAGGCAGCTGAAGAAATTCAGGCTTATGTAGATATGATTACTTCAGCTATGCCTATATCTGATGCAAAGATGCAGCTGATCCATCAAGAAACAGAAAAAGATGCTACACTGTGTCACGGTCTGCCCCGGACTGGGCAGACTGCCAGGCGTGGTCACCCCTCTGGCGGGTCACGATGGACTTTAACCGGAGTCCTCATGTACTCTGGTCCTGCTTTCTTCCCTTTGAGCCACTGCTGAACCTGTTCTATCTGTGTGGTTCTAGCCCTGTATACCTTGCTTTGCTTGCAACACTAGGGGGCTGGACTGCTGCTATCAGATTTCACCTGTCATTCAGAGTCCACCTGAGGCAGCTTGCTAATTAAGCTGCTCATTACCTGGGTATATAACACTACCTCTCCCTGAGGGCTGGGTCAGTTCATTGTTCCTGTTGCTTATTTCCTAGATTTCCAGACTGACTTGGCTTGTGACCCCTGTGCCTGTTCTCTTCCTGCTCTGACCTATGGTACTGTGCCTGACTACTCTCCTGGATTTGCCTTGTCTGATTCTACGTATCCGGTTACTGTTCCTGCCAAGCCCCCGTGCACAGATTCACAGCCCAGGTGGCTTTTTACCTGATCACCCTGGGCTGTGTTTATTTGCAAGGGTGAGCAACATCTCTGCAGTTCGGACTCCAACTAAGTTAAACTGTTACAGAATGAATTGAACATTATGGATTCGCAGAGATGTGCAAGTTGCTTACCACCCTTACCCAGAAATTGTCCAGCATGGCCCAGATGTTTTTGGGGCTGCAGTAAGACTTTGATTCTTAAAGGGACAGTACACCCGGCCCCGGAACCAGCATATTCTGCGCAGTTTGTTATAATGCCCAAGAGATTCGACAGTAGCCGTGCCTCCTTCCAGTGCTTTAAGGTGGATTGTGAGCTGTTATCTGCCTTAAAGCCACGGACATATGCCACTGACTATATCATGGTCTGCACGGCTATCAACCTGTTGTCTGGACGGATCAGGACATGGGCACACCAGATGTTGCTGGCTAAGAGTCCTGTCCTTGACATCTGGGGGGCTTTCATGACTGCAATGGACTCTCAGTACACAACTTCTAGAAAAATCACTGTTCCAAGGTCTGTTCCACATTCATGTGGATCATGGCTTCCCTGAGAAAGAGTTACCCCATACCCGAGTAACACCTCCATGTTGCTGTTGTATGAACAGGTTCCTAAAGACACTCCTGATGTACCCTATGCTCCTTCCTTAGACACTGAGGACCCAATGGAGATAGGGCTTGTCTGGACTCAATTGTCTCCTGGTGTAAGAGACCGGAGGAGAGGCTGTAGCCTCTGTTTTTACTGCGGAGAAAGAGGACACTTAATTTCCCTCTGCCCTACATGTCGGTCTAGAACTACACGTGTGGGCACGGTCTATGTCCGCCCTGCCAAGCCAGCTGACAACTCCATCAGGCATCAAGGGTGTTGCTGCACTGGAGCATATTTGGCATCTCGGCCTTAAGTTGCCAGCACTGCTGCCATATCTGTCCACTTTCATGTACGTCAGAGGGAACTCAAACTACTGGACCCGAAACTCCTTATGTCCCTCAGGAACCTGTACCCGGGACACCTGAAATACCACTACCTCTTGTTTCTTCTCTACCTTCTGACAATACGCCTGTTCCAGAGACCAACACCACCTTTGCGGTGGCAAACACCAATACCACTTTCTGCCCTGCAGAAAAAGTCCTGCCACCTGATTGTACTTATGCCTCAAATGACACTATTGTCCACAAGCAGGATATTGAGATATTTGAAAAGGCATTACAAGCTGTGAATACCTCCCCTGCGAGTTCTTTGAAAGAGTCTATGACTAAAAAGAATTGGAAGAACGGGAGAGTTGTCATCCTGACAGACGGCATTTTTGACTTCTCCGAATATGAGGGTGACTTTGATCCTGAGGTCGATGTGGCTTCAAACCAGTCTGGTTCCACCCAGAGGGCGTCTTTGAGGGGGGGTGCTGTCATGGTCTGCCCCGGACTGGGCAAACTGCCAGGCATGGTCAACCCTCTGGCAGGTCACGGTGGAGTTGAACCGGAGTCCTCATGTACTCTGGTCCTGCTTTCTTGCCTTTGAGCCACTGCTGAACCTGTTCTATCTGTGTGGTTTTAGCCCTCTATACCTTGCCTTGCTTGCAGCACTAGAGGGCTGGACTGCTACTATCAGATTTCACCTGTCATTCAGAGTCCACCTGAGGCAGCTTGCTAATTAGCTGCTCATTACCTGGGTATATAACACTGCCTCTCCCTGAGGGCTGGGTCAGTTCATTGTTCCTGCTCCTGTTGTTTATTTCCTAGATTCTCAGACTGACTTGGCTTGTGACTCCTGCTTTTGGATATTCATTCTTGCCTGTTCGCTGCCTGCCCTGACCTATGGTACCGTGCCAGACTACTCTCCTGGATTTGCCCTTGTCTGATTCTACGTATCTGGTTACTGTTCCTTCCAAGCCCCCGTGCACAGATTCACAGCCCAGGTGGCTTTTTACCTGGTCACCTTGGGCTGTTTTTATTTGCAAGGGTGAGCGACATCTCTGCACTTCGGACTCCAACCATGGTAAACTGTTACACACTGGAAAAAAAAAAATCAAACTTGCTATTCTAACTGGATGACCTGACGTCAAACAGAGTTGCATAATTGGAGTACAAGAATACTGGAACTGCAGAGCTGAACTGACTGTGGTTGATGGGATCAGCAAGATTGTGATTCCAGCTTATGCTGGAAAAGATTCATGAAGCTCACTTGGGCATTGAGAAATGCAGGAAAAGGGCGAGAGAAGTAATGTTTTGGCCAAAAATGAACTAAGATATTTCTGACATAGTGTCCTCCTGTTCTACATGTTTGAAGTACCAGGTGAGCAATGCAAGAGAACCATTGCAGCCACATCCAGTTACCGATAGGCCATAGCAAAAGGTCGGTGTTTATCTCTTTACGTGTAACAACACAATTTTGTCATCATCACGGATTACTATTCCTTGTATCCAGAAGTATGTCGATTGAGGTCAACATAATCTGAGAATGTGATTCGATGCATGAACTCAGTCTTTTCTAGATATGGTGTACCTTGTGAAGTATTTGTCAATGGCCCACAGTTTGCCAGTGTCAGCTTCAGAAAGTTCGCCAAAGACTGGGACTTCGTACATACCACATCTAGTCTGCATTTTCCACAGTCCAGTGGGCTGGTTGAAAAATCTGTTGGAATTGTCAAAAAATAAATGAAAAGCTGATGACAGTGCACTACTTGAATGTGGTTACTCGCCTGCACAACTTCTTATGGGAACACGACTGTGTTCCAATTTGCCTATTAAGGAAGATCTTCTTGCAACAGGGGAATGTGAAGAAGTTAAGCAGTTTAAAGAGAATCAGAAAGAGAGACAGAAAGTTTATTTCGACTCAAGAGCTAAACTTCTACAAGAATTGCAAAATGGAAACAATGTGAGAATCAAAGACAAGGCCAAAACGTGCTCAAAGAAGGGTACTATCACTGAACAAGTACAACAGAGATCTTACACGATTCAAACAGAGGATGGAGCAATTCTTCGAAGGAATAAAAGAACCAGAGCAAAAATGTCCCAACATAGACTCTGATGGAGTGCCAAATAATAACATAGAAGCTGCATAAGATACTAATGTGAAAGTTAGACGGTCTGCACGTAAAAGAAAATGTCCAGAAAGACTGATTCAGTCATATTGAAATGTCTATATTAGATAGCTATGTTATGCAGAATTACATGCTAAAATAGATATACATGTGTGTTATTGCATGTTGTTTAGAATACTTTAATTTTCCTAAGAGGGGAAGGTGTAATGATATGTGTATAAGTTTTATGTTATGTGGCTATGTTGCTTTAAGAAGCTGAGCATGCTTATTAGAGTATTCATGCTCAGTGGTGTCATGTGACAAAACTGGTTTAGACTGGTTGTTCTGAGTTGCATAAAAGTAAAAGATGAGATAAGAAGACTTGTGTGTCTTTCTGTATATTACATTAGAACCCACAAAGCACAACAGTGTTTACTATTTCACAATGCTGAATTGTACACCCAGGACCCAGAGACATATATTGGAAGGGAGGTAACACTGATCATTTGACATCTACAGCGGTAGTCCACAATAGGTAAAAAATGGACTAACAGAGTTGGAGGTGTATTACTGTGTATACGTGAGCTCATCCTATTTTTGCTACATATTTATTAGTGATATCACAATTTTTTCAATGCTCATAGGGCTCGATACCATGCCCCACTGTAGTTTTGAAAACTGGCAATGGTGGTTTTGACAGCACAGTTTGTTATTTTATTAACTGTTGGACAGCACGTTAAATTAGTTGATATCCTATCGGTGGCTTCAACCATCTTTAAGGAATGCACTTTTTATGGCGTCAAATCTACACCATGAAAAGGAGGCGCAGAGTCCCTTTCCCGTTTCTCTTCTTTCTTCTATTCTTTTTCATTAAAATCTTGTAAAAAAATAAATAAATAAATAATAATCCAATTAAAGTCATTGTAAAAAAATAATGCCCCCAAGAGATGCCACATTAACCCTTTGAGTGCTGGAGGGGTACCCCACTAGCATTCAACTAGTTAAAAGAAGTGTAGCATAGCTCTTCAAAGTAACAGTTTGTCCTTCCTGTGTTTAAAATATATTTAATTCTTTTGTGGTCAAGATAAGGAAATGTCCACTGCCGCTGGCCGCACAGGCAGCAATGTGAACTGGCATAGTTCCCCTTCATGTACATACTGGGCAGTTGCCTGAGTCCTAATGAACTAATTTTGAACAGAGACTGGCTTTTTATATGGCCAGTCTCTGTTGAAAATGAATGCCAGCCTCCAGTTGGCTGGGATGTGTTACTCACCTCCCAGCTAATCATCTGCTAGCGGGCTTCATCACCACCCACCACCACCACCACCACCCACCACCACACCCATCCACCCACTAGCAGCTGATTAAAAATTCCCTCATTGGGACTCGGGCAATGGCCCAGTATGTACACAGGGGGGACTATGCCAGTACACACTGATGCTGCCGCCACCAGCGGATATTTCCTTTCGAAGTGGAAACATTTTTTTTTTTTTTTTTTATCATGACCACAAAAAATACATTTTAAATAAAAGAAGGACAAAGTATTACTTTAAAGAGCTAGGCCACATTTCTTTTAACCCTTCGAGCGCCGGAGGGGTAGTCTTCCTGCACTCAAAGGGTTAACTGTGTTATTTTATTCTGCAATGAACCCTAATTGGAATTTTTTTTAACATGATTTTAATGAAGAAAGAACAGAAGAGACAAGATTGAAGAAAAAGACAGACAGTGGATGACCGGTAAGTGTTACATTTCTGGGTGTTAGGCTCATGTTACAGATAGTATTGTTTAAGTGTCATAGTGTCATGTTATGGATAGTATAGGGTTAGTGTATGGGAGTGAGACTGTTTTGAGCTCATGCTCGTTGTTTGACACTGTGTCAAACAATGAGAGTTGTTTTTTTTCATTTGATGTTCCCACAATTAATGCCATTTAGCGTGAGTTGTGGGAATAAAAATAAACAACAAGCATTTGGCCATAACTTTGGTTTCGGCCACCAACAATCCATGTACTGGGACAGCTATATAATAGCTGCTTTACAAAAGTTGGTTTCTTACTTTGTGTTTTTTTTTTTTGTTTTTCTTCTTTGCGCCTTACTGGCTGTTTTACCTGCAGCAATAGTATAAAGCCCATAGTGTTTTCATATTCTGCAGATAATGAGACTATATATTTTATTCATTTATTGCGTAATTTGTTCACCTAGGTATTATATTTGATATTGAATTAAATTTTTTCTGATGCCATTATCGTGACTGGACATGAAGGGTTGATGTTTTCCCTTGTTCATGTTGTTAAGGATTAATCAGTACTTTGCCTAGATGTATAATGAATAGTTTCCTTTAAAACAATCTGTACATCTACACGGGGTGTTTAATCAGTTTCAGTTGCGCCCAGTCACAATGAGTGGCACACTTTAAAATCTGAATGCATCATTGTGAAACTTGTAATGATAGAGCTCTTTTAATAAGTTATAATAAATAGTCAGTATTTGATAAGGAGGATCACCACATGTATTTCTTTTATTTATTTTTTGGGTTATTTTATTTATATTTCCTACCCTTCTATTTGTTGCATCAATAAAAATTGAATATTTGGAGTGGCCAATCAGAGGCATTAACTTCTGTATTCCTGGGATGCCATTTTGAGACATGCTGCATTAAAAAGCAAAGACCTGGAGTGCCTGAGCAGTGGCAGGTATTAACCTCTGCATGCCCGAGATGCTGTTTTAAGACATATGCCTACATGACAGCTACTTTTAAATGTGAATATGGTGTTAATTCTACTCTGCCTTTAATATAAATGAGTGATAAGGCATTATTTGGCACCCCCTTTGTTTTTTGTTTCTTTCTATTAAAGGGAACTGGTTTCTTCCTAATCTCATATGCTTGGCAAATGGTAGCCTTGATCCAAAATCCAATGATTACATTGGAAGAGACCTGAACAGCTCTGAGACCCTCAGGGGTAACAAACAGTCAGCCTTCCAAAAAGGCTTAGTACGGTGCATAGAACTTAAGTCAGTGTACCATGTCCAACAGATGGAAATCTCTCTCCTTATCAGAAGCCGGGTCAGGACAAAAAGAGGGTACAATAATCTCCTGATGTGATTGGAGACCACAGTGGGGAAAAAACTCCAGAGATTTACTGCGTATCACTCTGTCCTGATGAAATACCAGGAACAGAGACTGCCAAAAGGAAAGCAATCTTAAGAATCAATTGGCGCAGAGAGATGGAAGCAAGCGGCTCATAAGGAGGTCTCTGCAAAACACCCAGGACCAAATTAAGGTCCCACGGAGGAGTGGGATTCTTTGAAGGAAGGGAAGGCATGAGACACCCTTTGAGAAAACCCTTGATATTTGGGATGATGGCAATCTGGCTCTGGAACAGAGAATACTGAAATCTGAACCTTAAGGGAGCTCAAGCTGAGGCCCTTGTTTATTCCATCTTGGAGGAAAGAAAGCACCAAGGGAATGTCAAAGATCTGTGGAGACATGTTATTGTCTGCGCACCACTTGTGAAAAATAGACCAGACCGTATGGTATTGTCTGAAACTGAATCATGGTGGATATGACATCAGCTGATAACCCCTTCCACTTCAGGATGTTGGCTTGTAGAGCCTTGCCCTCAAAACCAGCCTTTCCGCATCCTCGTACAACAGATGACCCTGGAACAACAGATCCGGCCTGTGAGGGAGACGGAACGGATCCTGAACAGACAGGTCAAGCATTTCTGTGAATCATGCCCCTCTGGGCCAGTAAGGCGCAATCAGAATGGCCAACGCCCCATCCATTCCTATCTTCCAGATCACCCTGTGGAGGAGAGAATTTAGCGTAAACGCATAGGAGAGTTGAAAGCTTCACTGGATGGACATCACATCCATTGCAAAGGCCAGGGGATCCCCTGTTCAAGAGCAGAATGTTTGAAATCTTCCTGTTCTCTCTGGTTGCCATGAGGTCTATTGCTGGTACTCCCCAATGCTGGACTATCAGATAAATTACCTCCAGATGAAGTTCCCAATTTCCTGGATCTAGGTCTTAGTGATTTAGAATGTCCGCCAGCATGTTTTCTATGGGAAAGTGAATGGCTGAGATGACCAGAACAGCTGAGGATATCCTTCACCTTCCTCCAGGATTTTAGTGTTCTTACCTGTTAAATCCTTTTCTCTTTAGTCCTTATGGAACACAGCTGCAGGTCCCCTCCTTGGCAACTGATGTTCACCACATTTGACGGTGTCCGACTGCACCCTCACTGAAACCCCTGTGAGGACTGAGCCAGACGGATGGCCCTGAGTTCCAGAATATGGATGGACAACAGACTCTCATCTCAAGTTCATTTGCCCTGGATATCCAAGCGTCCTAGGACTGCACCTCAGCCCCACAGACTGGCATCCATGGTGACCAGAGCCCACTCCGGGACCACAAAGGGCCTCCCTTGTTCCAGGTGTGGTTGATCAACCACAAGAGGTCCCCCCTGGCTTCTGGAGATAGAGTTGAAGATGTCCCTCTGAAGTTCTGCCTCCAGGGCTGACATCAAACGACCCAAGACCCTTATGAAGTCCTTGATCTTGGCCGAGGGCCACTCCAGAGACATGTCCTGGAATAGAACCTGAATCTTCTCTGAGAAAAAGAGAGTTGCTCACGCCAAACAGCTACCACCTTGTTGACTCAGGCAGAGGCAGATATAGGCATCAGTGCCACCCTGGTAGCCGCAAAGAAGGCCTTGAGAAGGAACCCACGCCTCTTATCTGCCTGATTCTTAAGGCCCGCGGCATCCGCAAGTGGGAGGGTGGGGTTCATCGCAAGATGTGATATAGGGGGGTTTACTGCAGCAGAAGCAGCTCACAGTGCCAAAAGCCTTAGCAGAAAATGGGTATAGCTTACTAAAGCTCTTGTAAATGAAAAGTCTCTTATCAGGAGTTTTCCACTCATCCATCAGGATCGGATCAAAAGTGTTATTGGGTGTAAACATAGGAGAAGACTTTCTATGCCTCTCCAATGTATCCAGAGAGGGAGTTCCTCCATCAGAGCCATCAGACCTGGAGGTTCTCCAGGATTGTTTTGATGAGCCCTTTAGCCAAGGGGAGCCTATCTGCCCCATAGGAATCTCTATAAGAGTATGATGAATTCATGCCTCATATTCTCCCTCATCCTTATCATCATCTGAGGGCAATTCCTCCTCAGAGGAGACCTCAATAACATGAGAATGAACCATGGAAACAGGGGCAACATGTTTAAAGGTGGGCACAGATTTCCAAGACTGAAGTACCCCCTGGACTGAAGAAGGGTTTTGGGCCACTGAAGAGAGTGTGTCAGTTAATCGGAAGAAAGCCAGTGTAGTCTGCTCTGTTGCTTGTTGCCAAGCAACACCTACAACTCCCTTCATGGATCATCAGCCCTCCACCCCGGACACTCAGAAACTTAACAGGATGATAGGGCATGAGGACATAAGAAGATAGAGCCCTCTCTGACCATTTTTGCCCGCCTAATGTGGGACTGTACAGCCCCATATCTAAAAGGAAAATAATTTTAAAAACTAAGAGGATGGCCTTACCTGTTCAGATGCCTTGCAGGACATATAAATTCTGGGAGCTAGTAGGTGGAGGTAGAGCTGAAGGAGGAGAAGGGAATCTCCATTCCAAATACCCTGTCTTTTGTGATGTGCCCAGTCCCCTCCAGGTGGAGGTACTCAACCCTATGGTACCTGTGTTCTATATTGGACTTAAAAGAATGCTTATTTAAAGGGTAGATTCCTCTCATCAGGGAGATGTCATCAATTCAAATTGACCAGTCACAATCAAACCTATTCGTGTGTGCAGTTTATCTGTATCTCTTCATATTGTAAGTACATCCAATCAATTCACTCCTCAAAGGAGGTGTGTTTGTTTACAAATAACATGAACGGCATGATGATCTATAAGCCTGTAGTACTCTTCACATCAAACACACTAATTTCACCATTATACACTTTAGAAACATAAAATGACTATCAACAATGATACAGATTTTGCTCATGTGGTGAAAACTCACCTCTTCAGGGAAGCATATCAACTACCTCCATAAATACTATCACCAAGAACCAACCCTTCCCTGGACCACTGCACTCAGTAGCACTTCTCTCTCCCACCCTCTGACCGGCAGCTTATGTGCCAGGTGTAACTTATACCCAATAGCACTTACACCTTCTGTGTCCAACCCACCTTCCTCTAGACTGTAAGCTCTCACGAGCAGGGCCCTCTGATCCTTCTGTTCTCCACACATGATTTTTACTATTTAATATCTCTATATGTTTATACCCTATTGTAAAGCGCTGCGGAATAAGTTGGCGCTATATAAAGATTAATAATAATAATAATAATAATAATAATAATGTGGTGTACCCTTTGTGTACCAGAGAGGTATCCAATGCACTGCTATGGTAAGTGTTAAAAGTAAATTGCCATTGCAATGTTTAACCCTTTCAGTGCCAAAACAGTTAAAAGTCATTTATACAATTACATAAAGAGCAGTCAATAGGTCATAAAGTAACTTCAAAGTACTTGGTAATGCCTTGCCCACCACAAACACATGCAGCAATACCACATACAAAAAACAAGTGTTCCTCTTTGGCCGTTTACAATGTTGGGAGGTATGAAAAACCAATAGCTGCCAGTACTGATACAGACTTTTGTAGGATGCTATATGAGAATGCAGGGGGAAGGGCTGAAACACATCAGGTGAAAGGGAGGTGTGAGAGAAGCAGCCCAATCTTTTAATTTTCATATGTGTGTGATGTACTATGCAGTATGAGGAAGCAGTTGGAGGGCTGAGACATGAGTGAGTATACTGTATACATGGGAGCATCAGGTAAAGATGTTGTACTGGCAAGCTGTTCTGAGGGCAAATGAGGATGCCCCCGCGCATCAGTCACCAGTCACCTGAAGCAGACTGTAAAAATCCTTTCTACAGAAGGTTCACTATCAGCCATCCCACTGGACACAGAAAGGAGGAGTTTTGCATAACTCAGACTTTCTGCAGCCACAGGGTGTGGCTGACCGCAAACCAGAAAAAAAAAAGAAAAAAAAAAAAAAAAAATATATATATATATATATATATATATATATATATATATATATATATATATATATATATATATGAGATAGCCAGTGTCGGTCAGATAGAGGGGGGTAGGGCAAATCTGTGTGTGGAATGTGTGCATCTTCCCCCTTACATCAGGATAAGCAGAAGGAAACCTGGTAGATGGTACCTGTGACATCAGATCCTGTAGGGGGTGGGTAGGAAAAAGCCTAAGAGGAGAGAGAGAAGAGTGAGAGAGTACAGAGTTGAAAAATCTAGGACTAGGAGAAAAGGCCTCTCCAGAATGGTGGGAGGCCTAGGGTCCATGTGCTTACTAAAGGAGTACTGGGGAAACTGGGACTGGTGAATGCCCTCACCAGAAGAGTTAGAGCGAGCGGGCACTGTAGTTGCCAGGTGCCCTTTTCAGTTGTGGGCTGTAAGTCAAGGCGGCTTCAGTCACAGAGTACCCTGATGTACCCACCACAAGGATCTTAGGATGTCTTCCCCAACTCCTCTGTCAGGACTAAAAGATACAGGCAAATGTCATGCAATCCAGCACCAAGTGCAGTGGGCGGGGCGCCCACTCTTGCCTCTCGTGGGACTATGAGTAAGCTCCAGCTTAAAGCTAAAATGAATTGTGAGTACTATATGTAACCCCTGGCAACCTGTGCAACTTTGCTGACACACCAAGAAGAGAACAGCAGAAGTGTTTAGTTTTTATACTTTACCCCTGTTTTGTTTGCCCCCTAATTGTTGTCCTATGTTTGTGTGCCGTGACCTCTCTGATAAATGCAATTTATTATCTTTTTGTCTGGCTGGATACATTGCTTAGCCCTCGGTCTACCAAGCAGTAACCCGTGTACCCCCATCACAATAATATACACATACACACACATACATACATACTAGCAGTTTGGGACTGTGTTGCCCGTCTCTTTGTTTTGCAACAAATACTTAATCCCTTGAGTGGCAGAGGGTTACACAACGTATTGCAATGCATTGCTGTCACAGCACCTACACTAAGTCCTGCATCATCTGGCTGGGCGCTGCTGGGGTACTAGTTGCGGGAGTGGCACCCTGGCATCACTACCCGCTTCTCTCCGTGTATGCGTCTGGTGCCTCCCACGGCAGGCCGTGTCCTTTCCCTAATTTACTTGGTGGTTCAGTATGACGCAGGATGCAACACATCTTCTCGGTCCACTGTATCACAGGCGCACGTCAGGTTAAAAGGGCGATGGACATTTAGTCCAGTTGCCCTTACGTTGGTGTCTGTTGCAGTAGTTTGTTTCCTGTGTGCGCTCCGTGTATGACCTAGGCTTGTCTGACCATCCATCCTGGTGCTGACCTGTGGCTCTGTCTGACTACTCTTTCTGAGTTACCCTCTTGCATAGTAGAAACCCAGTCTGGTGCAGACCTGTGGCTCTGGCTGACTACCCGCTCCGTGTATGACCTAGGCTTGTCTGACCATCCATCCTGGTGCTGACCTGTGGCTCTGTCTGACTATTCTTCTTGCGTCACCCTCTTGCATAGTAGACACCCAATCTGGTGCAGACCTGTGGCTCTGGCTGACTTTCCTCTCTGGTATTGACCCCTGGCTAGTCCTCAGTTACACTCTACCTTGACTATCAGCTTTGACCGACCATCCGCTCTGTGGTCTCCATTATACTTACTGGATGCAGGTGTGAGTCGGTACGAGTCTCCCTGGTTCCTTACCCTTAAGAGAGAACTCTGTTACTGCGCATTGTGATTACAATGCGTTTAGTACCCCTCTGGCACTCAAAGGGTTAAGTCGAGGTAACATAGCAATATAACACACGCTGGCTCTTCAGTTGAGGCAACGTAGCAATATGCTGAGGGAACAAATAGAAAGTGGTGTTTGAGGCTTGCCCTCTGTAACATACAGCAAAGCATCTCTCTCCCTTTAAGGAGAAAGGGCGGGAATCAGGAAGTGGAGGAGTGACAGTTGAAAACCAACAGTTAATGAGGTTGACTGAAGAGATGAAGAGAGTTAAATAAGAGAGTTGCTATTAAGTTTATCCCTGAGTGTTTGTATTTTATGGAAACATTACACCTTCGTACTAAAACAGAGTGTATGGAGGGTTACAATTATCTGTGGGAGGTGAAACAGTGTATGGAGGGTTACAGTTATCTGTGGGAAGTGACACAGAGTGTATGGAGGGTTACAGTTATCTGTGGGAGGTGAAACAGTGTGTATGGAGGGTTACAGTTATCTGTGGGAGGTGACAAAGTGTGTTTGTGGGGTCATGATCCTGAGTGAGTATCACGGTCCCCATGATTCCCTGTCAATCTCTCTTGGTGTTACCTGTGCATTGGAGGAGGCTGATTGGCCCGCCCAGGATGTTCCTTTATATACTGGGTTTAAGGCACCTGCCAGATGCCCTTTCGTGGTGTTTCTGATCCTGCGCTTTGTTGCTGTGTTCCTGCATTCCTGTGTACCGACCCGGCTCGTCTGACTATTCTGCTGATCCTGCTCGTGATTGACCTGGCTCTGGCTGACTATACTGCTCCGTGATCGACCCGGTTCTGGCTGACGATCCTGCTCAGTGATTGACCCGGTTCTGGCTGACGACCCTGCTCCGTGATTGACTCGGTTCTGGCTGATGACCCTGCTCCGTGATTGACTCGGTTCTGGCTGACGACCCTGCTCAGTGATCGACCCGGTTCTGGCTGACGATCCTGCTCAGTGATTGACCCGGTTCTGGCTGACGACCCTGCTCCGTGATTGACTCGGTTCTGGCTGACGACCCTGCTCCGTGATTGACCCGGTTCTGGCTGACGATCCTGCTCCGTGATTGACCTGGCTCTGGCTGACGTTCCTGCTCCATGTATTGATCCAGTTCTGGTTGACGTTCCTACTCAGTGATCTGATCCTGCGTTCCAATGCGATTCCGGTCACCTTCCGGCGACATTCTGAACTGTGTTTGTGTCGCTCTGGCTGATCATCTCTCTATATACCGAGCTGTTGCCTCCTGTTGTACTGAGCCAATCCTCATAGTGCTGCTGAGCTGTAGTCTCTATTACCGAGCCTGCATTAACCCTTGCTGTACTGGTAGCCTCCGTTATTTGAGCCTGTCCTCGTACACTTGCCAAGCCAGTGTGTTCCGTTTGAGCCATTAAACACTTTCTGAGCCTGTGCCTTTAGACTTAGCCTATCCATTCACACTAGCAGAGCAGTTGTCCATTCCAGTGCTCGGGCAGCACCGTGGTTGCGCCGGTTGGCGTTGGTACCTCCAGTTTGCTCTTGCAGTGTGTGCTCCGTACGGCACCGGAAGGGTGTCCTAGCTCTGGTCTCCAAGTGCTCAATGTGTTACGCTATCTACAGCACTACCAGTGCTCTGGCTCGCTAATTGCTTGTGCAGTGTTGCTCCGTTCTGGCACCCAAGGGGTGTTTAGGCTCTGGTCCCATTGGCACATGCAGGGTTACTTCCGTGAGACTGTTGAGGGCGATTCAGGTTCTGGTCCCATTACCTCCTGCAGTAGCTTTCCTCCTTATATTCCCACTAAGGTGGTAGTGGCTCAGCTCTGGTCAATCTTGCTGGTCATTTGGGGTGTTCTATCGCACAGCTATCTGAGAGTGATTCAGTTCAGTCACACAATACACCTTCCTCTGCACTATCAAGAGACTGATATTACCTACTGGGCGTTGTCTCCACATTACATCTCCGTGTTGTGATATGCAAGATACAAGTGACACCCGGTGAGTGCATTTATTGTGGGGCTACAAGTGGGTATCTTTTGGCAACAGTTTACCTTTAGATGTACCCCTCTTCTGTCTGTTTGAACCCCTGAGTGTTATCATTGCACACGCTGGTTCGGAGGAAAACTACTGTCCAGCCATCTTGCAGAGAAACTGACAGGAGAGTCTGAGTGCGAGATCCGAGATGGAGACAGCGTAACGATTTTTATTGAGGCAAATACAAAATAATCCTGAATGTAAGTGCAACATTGTATGTGATTAATCAACTTTTCAAGTGGTTGCTCTCAAATATCTTGCGCTCTCTTTTTTCTTTCGAAGTACTGGGTGTTCGTTTGCAGTCTGAGCAGCAGAGCACACAACGTGTCTGAGCCAGAACTGTCTTTGCCAGACGTCCAAGCCAACAAGCCTCATCCTGGTCCTCCTGTCTGAGCAGGTACAATTTAAGTGACTATATCTGACAGCGGAGGTACAAATTTGTACTTTGTCTGCATCCATCCTATAATTCAATGAGGGGGCCTGTTGCCCTAAACTAATATGACCATAGCAATTGTACAGAGTGGCTGTAGGGGGTGCTATACTGTAGGGCCTGCTTCTCTGTAGTGTTCTACTTCCCTTTCCACCTCCTAGCTTCTCTTACCACGTCTCCTTCACTCACATGTCCTTCAGTTTCACATCCTCTTGCCTCTTCCTCCCCCTTTTACCTCTCTCTCTCTTTCTCCCCCTCTTGCCTTTCGTTCCCCTCCTTCTCCTTCACTTGCTTCTTTCTCTCCACCTCTTGCCATTCTCTTGTTTCTCTCTTTCTCACTCTTTATCTGTTTCTTCCCCCTCTTGCTTCACTTTTCTCACCCTCACCCACTTGCTTCCATCTCCCCTCTTGCTTCTTTCTGTTTCTCCTCCCCCTCTTTCTCTCTAAAGTACAAGATAGAAGCAGGGTAATTCTGCAAGTCCCACTGATTTAAATAGGCCTTTTAACCCTTAAATGTCTATAATGCTGTCGGGCCGGTGATGGTGAGAAAGAGAATATAGCGGCTGCTGACTGCAATCAATGGGAGGATGATGAAGCTGCTTATTACACTCTCCCTGATCACCTGTGTAGCTTGTGAGTACCAGATCGTCCATTCATTCTACTTTACTATTAGCACATATTTTATATATAAGATGGAGGGCATACGCACCAGATGAGTGATATCCTCCATTGCGCATCCCTGAAGCAGATGTGTGTATAACATAGGTGAGCAATATGTAGCTCTTCAGTTGTTGGATTATAAACCACATCTTTGTTGGTGACCTCTAGTTTTCAGGGTTTAAAATCCCCATTTAAATTAATGTAAATTTGGAGAAATCTCAAGGAAATGTTATCTGTCCCCTCTGGTGTACTTGATGTGCACCAGGACTTCACCACCCTTCTTTAATAGATCAGCCTCTGTGTAATAGACTGTTACATCCTGATGTCTCTCACACAGTGTGACAGGGTGGTACTAAGGTACAGCTGGGCAGCTTTTGGCTTTCTGATCTTTTCTCCAACAAGGACTGGAGAGTATCATGCTAACCATCTGTATTGGGGGAAAAGTGTGGGAAGGAGGACAGTTTGTGGAGGAGGGCAGGGTGGACAGTTTGTGGTGGAGGTGGGCAGTGTGGGATACATGGAGGTGGACAGGGTGTGGAGGAGGACAGGGTGGGCAGTGTAGAGGTGGACAGTGTGGGGGTGGAAAGTGTGTTGAGGTGCGCAGTGTGGAGGTGGGCAGAGTGGAGTTGGACAGTGTGGGAAATGTGGGGGTGGACAGTGTTTGGGGGGCAGTGTTGAGGTGGATAATGTGGGCAGTGTGGAGGTGGGCAGGGTGAATATTCTGAATACAACATAGAACAACAGTGTAATTTCATCAAAGAAATCTTGAGATGGGTGGAGTTAAAGGTGGGGATATGGGTGGGGTTAAAAGCAGGATATGGGTGGGACTAGGCATGGAAACCGGTGGTGAGTAACTTTTTAGTCCTGGCTAGTAGCTCAGGACTTGAAATTTTGAGCCCTGTATATATATATATATATATATATATATATATATATATATATATATACACAGTTGAAACCAGAAGTTTACATTTTTCTCACTATCTGACATGAAATCAGAATAAACCTTACCTGTTTTGGGTCAATTAGGATTACCAAAATTATTTATATTTGCCAAATGCCAGAATAATGAGAGAGAGAGAGAGAATTTTTAAGGAATTTTTATTACTTTCTGTCAAAAGTTTACATACATTACATTAGTATTTGGTAGCATTGCCCTTAAACTGTATGACTTGGGTCAAACGTTTTGGATATCCTTCCACAAGCTTCTCAATAGTTTGTAGGAATTTTGGCCCATTCCTCCTGACAGAACTGGTGTAACTGAGCCATGTTTGTAGGTCGCTTGCTCGCACCTGCCTTTTCAGTTTTGCCCATAAATTTTCAATAGGATTGAGATCAGGGCTTTGTGATGGCCACTCCAAAATATTGACTTTGTTATCCTTAAGCCACTTTGTAACCAGTTTGGCAGTATGCTTCGGGTCATTGTCCATTTGGAAGACCCATTTCCGCCCAAGCTTTAACTTCCTGGCTGATGTCTTGAGATGTTGCTTCAGTATTGCCACATAATCTTATTGTCTCATGATGCCATCTATTTTGTGAAGTGCACCAGTCCCTCCTGCAGCAAAACAACCCCACAACATGATGCTGTTACCCCCGTGTTTCACAGTTGGGATGGTGTTCTTAGGCTTCCAAGCTTCTCCCTTTTTCCTCCAAACGTAACGATGGTCATTATGGCCAAACAGTTCAATTTTAGTTTCGTCAGACCACAGGACATGTCTCCAGAAATGTAGGTCTTTGTTCCTATGTGCATTTGCAAACATAATCTGGCTTTTATATGCTTCTTTTGGAGTAATGGCTTCTTCCTGGCAGAGTGGCCTTTCAGCCCATGTTGATACAGTACTCGTTTCACTGTGGATAATGACACAATCTTACCAGCTTCCGCCAGCGTCTTCACAAGGTCTTTTGCTTTTGTTCTTGGGTTGATATGCACAAGTCGGACCAAAGCACGTTCATCTCTGAGACACAGAACCCATCTCCTTCCTGAGCGATATGATGGCTGGACATTCCCATCTTGTTTGTACTTGCGTATAATTGTTGGAAATTGCACCCAAGGATGATCCAGACTTCTGAAAGTCCACAATTCTCTTCATGATATCTTTGCTGATTTCTTTAGACTTTCCCATTATGTTACACACAGAAGCAGTGTGTTTCTGGTGTGCATTAAAATACATCCACAGGTGTGTCTCTAATTAACTCAGATGTTGCCAATAAACCTATCAGAAGCTTCCAAAGACATGACATCATCATATGAGCTGTCCCAAATTGCTTAAAGGCATAGTAATCCTAGTGTATGTAAACTTTTGACTTTGCAGAAAGTAATAAAAATACCTTAAAAAAAACTCTCTCTCTCTCATTATTCTGGCATTTGGCAAATATAAATAATTTTGGCAATCCTAATTGACCCAAAACGGGTAAGGTTTATTCTGATTTCATGTCAGATAGTGAGAAAGACATGCATATGTGTCTTTTTATATAGTGTATGTAAACTTCTGGTTTCAACTGTATATATATATATATATATATATATATATATATATATATATATATATATATATATATATATATATATATAAATATATATTTATATATATAGTAGAGTGGAGATTATAGCCGTATTAGTCCAGTGATGCAGATGTAAAATAACAAACAAAATAAGTATCTTGTAATACCTTTTTTATTGGACTAACAGAATTTTGGATTGACAAGATTTTGGGAGAACCTCCCTTTCTCAAGTCTAAAGCAATTAGACTTGAGAAAGGGAGGTTCTCCCGAAAGCTTGTCAATCCAAAATTTTGTTAGTCCAATAAAAAAGGTATTACATGATACTTATTTTGTTTGTTATTCTACATACACACACATATATATATATATATATATATATATATATATATATATATATTATATATATATATATATATATTTATATTTATATTATATATATATATATTATATATACAAAGTTTGTTCGTGTAGCAGCACTCACTTGAAGATATTAGTGCCTAGGTGCACAATCCCAGAATAATAATACAGAGATTAGAAATAAGGCAGCACCAGTAGGTCTTTTCCTTGGATTTTTATTGCAGTTAAAAATTGTCCACGGGAACCGAAACGTTGACAATTTTTAACTGCAATAAAAATCCAAGGAAAAGACCTACTGGTGCTGCCTTATTTCTAATCTCTCTCTCTCTCTCATATATATATATATATATATATATATATATATATATATATATATATATATATTTATTTAAGAAAATGGTATAAATCCATAGAAGTGCACACACAGGTCTTGTGCAAAAAAATTTATTTTCTGTTTATTTTGTCAACGTTTCGGCCCCCTCAAGGGCCTTTATCAAGACACCGATCTCAATACCTAAGTGATCTTATATACATTGTGAACCATGTGTAAAAAAACCGCCAGAAACTCCCCGCTGTCACCTATGTGACATCACCACCGGTGGTGACGTCACATAGGTGACAGCGGGGAGTTTCTGGCGGTTTTTGTATATTTGTGTATATATTATATATATATATATATATATATATATATATATATATATATATATATATATATATATATTTATCTCACCGGATTGACCAACAAAATGGAGGCTGATGGAGCCCAGTTGGTCATTTAGTTTCATTGGATATGTTCCTGGGACCTATAGAGATGGACAAGGAGAGAGGGAGGTCACTATGATGGGTGATCGCTGCTCCCCATGGTGTCTAACCAGGGTCCTATTGTTGGAACGGATCATGAACTATTAGCGCGATGTTGGATGCCAAATATATGGGATACGTTTGCATATCGGAAAACCCAGATCAGAGTGCCCTAATACACTTTTTCGTCTGCGCGAACCATTTAACAATAATAGATGGATTTGACTGAACGAATCAATGTCATCTTGGAGAAATAGACATATTATTTTCATTTCTCATGATATTATAGACTCTCTAACCCTATTTTAATGATAATAGTATTGACTCTTAAGTGTATATGCTATGACATTAATACTCTAATAATAATACCTTGTATACAAACTTAATAAGATTGCATTATTATTAGGTGAAAACACCTCGATTTTGTAATAATGCTTTTGAATTATTATGGTAACTTAGGCTCGTTAAGCAATTTCTGGGAGAAAGGGATACTAGACACTGACGCCCCGGTTTGGAGTATTCTTAGAACATCGTTTAGAATGTCCATATATTATATTATACTAGTAACGCCCTTAGATGGCATTGAATAAATGAGCGTTGGTCTTATCCACTGTAGTACTCGATGCTTCATGCCCTTTGAGGCAGCGGGGTTTCAGAACAGCGCTCTGATGGTTAAGGAACCGTTCAAGATACATTGTATCGGTTATTCATTCCTTTGATTCATACATTTTTTTGATTCATGCATTTTAATAACAATGGACGATAGGTCTCTATCTATTGGACTGAAGATTTGGATTTTAGAGGATGGATCATGTGAGGAATGGAAGGAACTGCATAATATATTGACATCCCGCGGGTTGAGTTATTGGACTGAACGATTGGTTATATTATTCTTTATTGCTTACTGCCTCTTTATTTCTCACATGAAACCTCTAGTTGATACCTATAATGATAAGTTTTTTTTATAACTCTAGTGGAAGCGTTATAATATATTAACGCTTCAAATGATTATCAAATAGGTGCCGACAATTCTTATGCCGCATATTAATAGCATCCTTGTAGAGTTTAATATACCGAGTGTATCAGCCTTTTATACGATATAGAAGAACTTTGAGGTTCATACTGAAAATTTTTTAGGGTCATATTGATGAACCTAGGGCCGTAATGGGAGCCGTTTCACACTATCTGAGGCAGCAGTGTATTATTATTTTAAACACTTTCTTTGCATCAGTATATACAAGGGAGCAAGGAATGGTAGAAGAGCCTCCGCAAGTATCAAATAAAACAATACAATTAATAGATATTGGGTTAACTCAAGGAGATGTCATGGGAAGACTGAACAAAATTAAGACCGACAAAGCACCGGGTCCTGATGGTATACATCCAAGGGTTCTTCAGGAACTCAGTGCAGTGTTAGCAAAACCCCTATATTTACTCTTTAAAGATTCTATTACCACAGGCTCAGTGCCACAGGATTGGCGAAGAGCTAACATAGTGCCTCTATTTAAGAAGGGAACTAAAACAGAACCTGGGAATTATAGACCAGTGAGTTTGACCTCTGTAGTGGGAAAACTATTAGAAGGCATAATAAGGGACTATATTCAGGATTACAACACAAAAAATAAGATCATTAGCACGAATCAACATGGTTTTATGAAGAATAGGTCATGCCAAACTAATCTTTTCAGCTTCTATGAGGAGGTAAGCAGCAACCTTGACAATGGCAAGGCAGTAGATGTAGTATATCTAGACTTTGCAAAGGCATTTGATACAGTACCACACAGAAGGCTGGTGTATAAAATAAGGAAATTGGGGCTAGGAGATAACCTTTGCAATTGGATACAAAACTGGTTGAAGGATAGGGAACAGTGTGTGGTTGTAAATGGAAAATTCTCCAGTATAGTTAAAGTGGAGAGTGGAGTACCTCAGGGTTCAGTATTGGGTCCGCTGCTTTTTAACATGTTTATAAATGACCTGGAAATAGATATAGAAAGCAAAATATCAATATTTGCAGATGATACTAAATTATGCAAAGTCATTAATTCAGAACAGGATATTTTCTCTCTACAGAGGGACTTACATACAATGTCAGATTGGGCAAACATGTGGAATATGAAGTTTAATGTGGGGAAGTGTAAAGTCATGCATTTGGGAGGAAACAATCCCAAGGCTACTTATAAACTTAATGGAATAATTTTAGGTGACTCGTTGCTAGAAAAAGACCTGGGTATCCTTGTCAACTACAAACTTGGAAACAGTGACCAGTGTCAAACAGCAGTAGCAAAGGCAAACAAAGTCCTGTCTTGCATAAAAAGAGGTATTGAAGCAAGAGTGGATAACATTATTTTGCCATTATACAAATCATTGGTAAGACCTCACCTTGAGTATGCAGTGCAATTTTGGGCACCGGTTCTGAAAAAGGATATACTAGAACTAGAGAGGGTACAGCGGAGAGCAACAAAATTAATTAAGGGAATGGAGGACTTGACATATGAGGAACGACTAAACAAACTTGGTTTATTTACTCTACAGAAAAGACGACTAAGAGGAGACCTTATCACATTGTACAAGTATATGAGAGGTCAATACAAGGATCTCTGCGGTGAGCTATTTATTCCAAGGCCTGCTCAGGTGACCAGGGGACACCTCTTGAGATTAGAGGAAAGGAGGTTTAAACTTCAGCAGAGGAAGGGTTTTTTTACGGTAAGGTCTGTCAAATTGTGGAATTCATTGCCCAGGGAGGTAGTTATGGCAGATACAATGGACACATTTAAGAGAAGATTAGATACATTTCTTTCAAAAGGGAACATACAGAGTTATACTGTTTATCAGTAGGCAGATCAGGAAGGTCTGATAAAGACTAATTTAAT
The DNA here is from genome assembly GCA_037306005.1 of Rhinophrynus dorsalis. Classification (NCBI taxonomy): domain Eukaryota; kingdom Metazoa; phylum Chordata; class Amphibia; order Anura; family Rhinophrynidae; genus Rhinophrynus; species Rhinophrynus dorsalis. The sequence continues at coordinate 304,904,897 of CM074718.1, forward strand.
TGGTAGCAGGAAAGCTATAAAATTCTTAGTTACTGAGGTATGAAGCGAAGG
>CM074718.1:305540035-305682535 GCA_037306005.1 Rhinophrynus dorsalis
TATACACATACACACACTATATATACACATACACACACATATATATATATACACATACACACACATATATATATATACACACATACACACACATATATACACATACACACACATATATATATATACACACACATATATATACACACACACATATATACATATACACATACATATATATACACACACACATATATACATATACACATACATATATATACACACACACATATATACATATACACATACATATATATACACACACACATATATACATATACACATACATATATATACACACACACATATATACATATATATATATATATATATATATACACACACACATACATATATATATATATATATATATATATATATATATAGTGTAATCTTTAATCTTTCATCACATATTTTGACCACCAGTGAAAAATCAATTCTGTCCAAGGGCTTATCTTTTGTTCCAACCTCAAACTATACAGATTTAGAGTTTGAAATTGACGTACACAGGTTTACACGCTCTATGAAATTAAAGGATTATTTTAAAGGTTATAAAGCCCCTATTCCTATATTTAAAACCAAGAGTAATTTTGAATCAGCTAATACCAACAGATCTATTAGCAGTTTCCACCAGATTATGAATGAGGAACACACATTAGATAACCAGATCAAGGAGAACGTTTTCCCCAATATCAGTAGAGAAGAAAGAGCAGCAATTAAAGATTTGGCTTCTAATCCTAACATTATTATAAGGCCAGCAGATAAAGGAGGAGCTATCGTATTGATGGACTATGGTTATTATCGTGAAGAAATACTAAGCCAATTAAGTGATAGCAATACCTATCAACTACTTAGAGGAGATTCTACAAGCAGATATAAGAATATGATTGATGAGACCCTTCATATGGCCCATTCAGCTGGATGGATTGATACAGACACTCTGGAGTTTCTGGTGACCCCTTATCCAGTTTGCCCTATACTATACACTCTACCAAAGATACATAAGGATTCTAATAGACCACCAGGTAGACCTATTGTTTCGGCAATAGGTTCCATATTACAACCACTGGCAAAATTTTTGGACTATTATATACAACCTTTGGTACAAGTTACTACATCATATATCAGAGATACTACAGATCTTCTGTTAAAGTTGAAAGCTTTAGGTTCTATCCCTGATGAAGCTCTATTAGTGACATTAGATGTCAAATCTTTATACACAGTGATACCCACTATTCAAGGGATGGAGGCATTTCTGATGACCATCCTGGGATTTTGTCTGGGATACAATTTTTTCAAATTTGAAAAATCTTACTGTTTACAAACATCAGGGACCTCTATGGGCTCAAATATAGCACCATCATTTGCCAATCTCTTCATGGCGAACTTTGAAGAAATTAATATTTTATCAAGATGGAAACAACATATGGTATGTTATTACCGCTTTATTGATGACTTATTCCTGATTTGGATTGATGATGAATCTTCACTGTTACAAGCGGTTAAGATATTGAATGATATGGATTCTCCTATCAAATTCACTTTGACATACAGTAAAGTATCTATTGACTTTCTTGATGTCACAATCTCTAAGAACAATGGACAAATTAGTACTACTAAGGAACAGATAGAAACACCATCTTACATAGAACTAGTTGTCATCCAAAACATACAATACAGTCTGTCCCTTATTCTCAAATGATTCGCATTCTTAGGAATAACAGTAATCCAGACAAAGGAAAGGAACAAATAATGGAATTTAAAGATAGACTTGTCCAAAGAGGATACAGCGAGGAGGAATTATCTCTACATATGGAGAAAGCATTAAAATATACACAGGAAGATTTGCTTAAACAATCTGTTAAAGTCAAATCCACACAAAGATTGCTTTTCACTACTAAATATACACCAGCCTCATACAAAATACAGAAAGCCATGAAAAAACACTGGCATTTGTTGGAAAAGGACCGGTCTTTACCCCCTATATTTCGTAATACTCCTATGATGGCTTACAGGAGGGGAGCCAATCTAAGAGATATGTTGGTCAAAACGGATTCTAGGCACTGTTACTCTTTAGATAATCAATGTTGGCTATCACGAGGAAAAGAAAAAGGAGGCTGTTTCAAGTGTTTAAACTGTACTACGTGCAGAAATATGATTACTGGAACTACTTTTAAGGATCCTCGATCTGGCAAGGACATAATCATTAGGCAAAGACTCATGTGTACCTCTACATATATTATTTATTTTATCAGATGCCCCTGCTCCTTACTATACATTGGAAAGACCACTACTTCGTTTAGAGACAGGATGGCAAACCACAGGAAGACCATCAGGGATGCCCTCAATGTAGGGACATCAGACAAGCCTGTGGCACGCCACTTTGCTCAATTCAAACACACTGTGACATCAATGCAATGCATGATTATAGATCAGGAAGGTGTTCCACCAAGAGGGGGCGACAGAGGGAAATTACTCCTACAACGTGAGGTACGTTGGATAAGGAGACTCAATACAGTGGCACCGGGAGGATTGAACTAGCATCTCTCTTACGGCTGTTTTTTGTGAGGTTCTATGAAGAATACTTTGTCTTAAATTATATTTGGTTTATCAACCATATACAAGGACTCTGATATAGGGAGGACCACTCTAACCCACTTGATGTGGGGGTGGTTGGAATCCCTATTCAGCTCAACATCGGGACATTATGGATCGACTAAGTGATCAGGTACTGTTCACATTAACCTTTTCAATTTGGGCTACCGTAGGATTAGATCCCGAACAATCGGACACCCTCTAGGACCGTGAGTGGAATGCTTGAATGGTGAGTGGATGTGGAGGTAGCGCATCTCTGTATAGGGGATGCGGACCCCACACGACAGCCACCTTCTTATTCAGAGCTGGGAGAGGTAACGGCGATGGTGACAGGACGGGGTTTGGCAGTACCGGTCAGACTCCGTATGTTGCACGTCTGCCTTTTTTTCCTCCTAATACCACTAGTCTGAGCATGAGGTGTGTAATTAATATATGGGATCAGTACTATAGGTTTTGCCTATATTTATGGACATTCATGTGGACATTAAAATCCATGTACATATTTATCTATCTATCTTTTATTGTGGATAATACCTAGACGGAATAAGAGTTGGAATACACTAAACAACATATTGTGCTACTTGTTATGTTTTGTATATAATGCGCTTTGACATAGATCGGATGTGGGGCAACAAAGTTACAAGATTGAGACTGGGCTGTGACAAAATAGATAGATTTGTGTAAGATACTATCTTACTGTGGTCATCATTATGTTTCCCTTAACCCTATATACAGCACGGTTTTTGGCTGTAATAAAAGTGATTATATCATCTCTGGTGGAGTATGGAGGTCAAAGGTAAGGGTTAGACCCCGAGTGACCTCCATTTAACCCTTAGGACATAAGTCCGATATATATGAAAAATTATTATTTATTCGTATTGATGTCTTGAGATGAAATAATCGGGAGAATTGTTAAATTGGTATATGCCGATATATTTGTGCTTTGCAATGCGCGGGAGTCCCGCGCTATAGGGTCAATTGACAATGTGGTGTTAGTTGGGGTGAGATCCTCCGTTCCTTGTTTTTAAATTTTAAATTGTTTTTATTTCTTTGGATGTTTTCTACACACGAAAGGTTTTTTAATCTTTAGGTGGATAGAAGCATATCACTGATGGTAGATTTTATATATTTGCACTAAAGGGTGAATTGTAGAAATCCTATTGGATGTTCTTTAGGTCACAGGGTATTTATAGGGGGTTGGGTACATTAAAATGGAGTCTTGATAAAGATCCATGTGAGGATTGAAACGTTGACCACAGAATAAAGCTATTGGAATTATTTTGTTTGAAGTCCTGTGAGTGCTGATTTCCTCTGTCCTATATATATATATATATATATATATATATATATATATATATATATATTCGCACTGGATACTGTGCAAGTATTTGTATGAGGACAATTTTCTGTATTACAGTTGGTAAGAGTGTAAATTATCTTTGCTCTATGTTGTTTACAATCGTTAACCGGATTGCTGCAACAAGATCAACATTATGTATTAGATACATGCAAGGTGTATTAGTCTTATAGAGTCTCGAGGTCGTACCCATTAATTAGGTGCAGTCTGATCCAGATTTAGGACAGCGATAAACGCATGCGCACAAGTAGAATATTTATACACTATACGAGTGTGTTATTGAATAAACATTGACTTTGTTGTGGGTCATGTAATAATACTTATTAGATATCATAATCGTTGTTGCAGTATGGATGTACGATGTGCGTTGATCCCCTTTCTCCCCCCCTTGACTCTTGATCCCACCCTCTTGCCTCTCTCTCCCTCCTGATCCTCCCTCTTTTTGCCTCTTCTTGGCCCCCCTCCTTTTGTCTCCTGATCCTTCCTCCTTTTGCTGCTTTTTTTTTTCCTCCCTTAGTCCCTTTTGCCTCTTTTTCTCCCTCTTGACCCCCCTGTCTGCCTCTTTCTTCACCCCATCTTGCCTCTATTGATCTGCTTTACCCTCCTCTGCCAGGTGCTCGCTGTTCTCTCGTGAGCCCCGGCAGAGGTCAGCATCGGAGAGTTGCCATGGTAACCCGCGTGCAGCTCCCCGGGCTCCCTCTCTACAGCACCAACCCTGACACAGGGTGTCGGTGCTGGCATCGGCCGCATTTGCACGAGTACTTGCGCAAATGCCGGTATTGGCACCGATACCAGTATCAGTATCGGTGCAACCCTACTTATCTCTCAAACCTTTATGGTTTGAGAGACATGCCTCGCTAAAGTTACCTTTCCTTGCCTGTCTAAACGAAGTCAGCGCTTGGCAGACAGCTGCAGAATCCGGTCATTTGACTGGATGGAGGCTCTTCAGCAGAGCCGAAAACACGTGATCTGAACATTAATACTTCATTGGAATGGTCTACAAAGTGGGCCTGGTTTACCGGCACACTTTGTAGACTATTCCAATTAAATATTAATGTTCAGGTCTAGCATTTTTGGCTCTGCTGAAGAGCCTCCATCCAGTCAAATGACCTTTCAAACAGGCAAGGAAAGGTAACTTTAGCGAGATATGTCTCTCAAACCATAAAGGTTTGAGAGATAAGCCTTACATCATTTTTCATAGTTTTTTTATGCCTATAATATGAAAATTAAGTATAACTATCCCTTTAATAAGGTTTAGGACTAAATCTAAATCACCAATCTTGACTTTCAGGGTGTTAAGAATTTGACTCTACACATTCATCACATGGCACAGGTATGAAAACTCAAAATCAGACAGACATTATAGTCCACAGCTTAAAGGGATAGTAATGTTTCATAATAAAAGCAAATCTAATTAATCATCATAGTATTTGGACTTTGGAGAGTGTTATTTCAATTCTGTCAGAGTTGTAGATCAAGAGTAATTCAGTGACAAAGTATCCCCCTCCCGCCCCTTTTACTGATGCAACACTGCTCAGCCAGAGCAGAAGGGAGGTGCCCAGGTAGACTGCAGAGAGGGACAATCTTCAATTAAGATAAGGGAAAAACCTGAAAAGCTTGTCAAGGGGGGCAGGGCTTTCATTGTTTTCATAGGAAGAAGATTGTCCCCTGTTGTTATCGGTCTAGTCTTACAACCAGATTCCACATATGAGAAGAGATGCTTACACTAGGTAAAAGGGGCGGGAGGGGAAACTTTGCTTGTGAATATCTCTCAAACCATAAAGGTTTGAGAGATAAGACATATAATTTTTCATGTTTTTTAAAGCCTACAAAATAAAATAAAGATAAAACAAAGTATTACTATTCTTTTAAATCAAGAATAGTTAAAATAGGATTCACAGGCTGATTTGATGAGACCCTTTGGTATAAATTCTGCAATGCTGAAAAAAATATAATTTCTGACTTTCTATGCAGAGGACAGAATAATACATTGTATACAATATACTTTGCAGTAAAATGTATCATTTTAACAGTGCAGAGGGAGCCACACCTGAAACACATTGTGCAGCTTTGTGATGAGAAGCCTAAGGAACAGCCAGACCTAATTCTCTGTCATCTTCACTCAGATATAATTTGAATGGTGAATTACTAATGGAGCACATGCATTAGTCAGGGGGTGCATGTGTATATACATGGATATGCATTTTTTTAATTATCTGTCACACATACATACACCAAAACACAGAATTTTGCACATGTATGTGGCCTTAACCCTTTGACTGCCAGAGGCAAGCAAAGCATTGCCAAACAATGCATTATGTACACCTCTGGAACTCAATGGGTTAAACTCCTATTGAGATGCTTAGCATCTAAAGCATTATAAGAGTAACACACTGGAAGTTTGTAGCATTCAAGCTGTTAATATATTTCTATTCAATAAATTATATATTACTACTTGTTTTAAGCACACAATGGCTGAACTGAGTGGTTTCACAAAATTGTAAAGATTCCTGCTTAAACAAAAAAAATATATATATTGAATTGAATGTACAAATACACCACTGCAGCTCCACCATTGTTAGACTCCAACACCAGTGCCTGCTTTCTATGGTGTGCACTACAGCCATGATAGCTGTAGTGTATACAGACCAACACACTCCACCAGCATGCTTGTTACTCCTGCCCCATAACATGCATTAAGTTACACCTCTTCCTCTGCCGCTTGTTTAATGCACAGCTTTAGAAATAAAGGCATAGAACAAAGGAGCACCACAAAAGAACCATAGGCCACTGCACTCCTCATAATGCAAGATGTGTTAGAAGAGAACATTTAACATAAGTAGCTTAGTAAAACTAGCAAAAAAAAAAAGCTAATTCTGGAATCAGTTTTTGTGTGGAATCATATCCATATTAATAGCGTAAATTGTAAGTGGCCCTGTCATTTGAAGCAGGCTGTTTTGTACTTTCCAAACTGATATGATTTGTCTATCTTTTCTTTGTACCTGTAATTATGACCATTTATTTTTACATTTCAACCACTTTAAAAATGCTAAAGTCTTTGAAAATGAAGGAATTTCCTGCTTCTACCTGCTTCTACCCATCATCTCTCCCTCACGAGTAACCTATAAAATGTAAGGGGTACCATGAAATTTTCATGACTACAAAACTAAGCACCACTGCCTTTGTCAAAGACACCTCAATTCAAGAAACAAACCATTACTTTATAAACCTATGGAAATAACTTATGCCAAATTGAATTTTCTTCTGGGTTCTCAGAAGTCTATCAACAAAAAAGGCCCCTTCTGTGTCTTGAACCTTCCTGTTAACAAGTACCAGAGGTTTGCATTAAGCCTCCATCTGAGTTACCATTATCCAGGAAGACACTGGAAGGGAGTGCTCGACAGATCCGCCCGATCTCAAGAATCCAGTCAAAATAAAATCACTCCATTTGGAATGGAGGACACAGGAAAACACCATCCACCTTACGTGTTTTGTGATGACACATCACTTAATCATAGGCATCTTACAACATCAAAACATCTGAGATATATAACATCCATTCTAATCCTTCTAATCAAAACACGCTTTACAGCTAATGCTATTCTGAAACACAGCTACAACGTTCATGCAAGCCACACATTCTCCATTCAGCAAACTACAGATCTCAATAGGGGTTATAGCGCCCATTAAAGGCACCAGAAGAAAAGCTGGAAATATATTATCCTCATTAGGTATAAAGTTAAAGCAGAACTATAATCCACATTATATTGAGCCCCAAATACTACTACTAATAATAATAATAATAATAATAATAGCAATATGCATCTACGTTCTTGTAATTTCAATAATAATTGTGGCATTAGTGATAAATAGACCTTTATAGGCATACAGGCATCGGTAAACAGCTCCGACATCTTGCAGAGAAGGCATATCTGCATCTGCTCAGTTCATCCCCTTCTCCTCCACGATTTGAGAGTTCAGAGCCACAATTATTAGTGAAATTACAAGAATGTCGATGCATATCGCCATTATTATTAGTATTTGGGGCTCAATATAATGTGGATGATAGTTCAGCTTTAAACGCAAAGTTTAAAGTAATATACAACCCTAACTAAATTCTCTCTAATATTAACCACTGTACCCATTAATAATGTACATCTGATCTAATCCTATCTATATACAATCTACTATGATAAAACAATGATCACAATAATCGTAGTAAAGAGAAAATGTGGTTAGCAACACGTTGTACTCGGCAAGTTAAAGGAATCATAAAATTCTAAAAAGAAAAATATATGGATATATGTACAACAACTGAATATATTTCCATTATCCAGCAGTATTATTTCCCTGTTGTCTTGTTTCTGAAACAATGGAAGTCCTGTTTCACAGAGGCTGAGATGGGAACTAATAATGCAGGGAACATAGAGACCGTTATGACAGCTGAAGTCATTCTTCTGATATGTATTTCCAACCAGATACATCTGGAACAATATACCTTCCAACATTTAATAAGTTAAAAAAAAGGTACAGCCAAGGCGGCCTCCACAGAACTGACAAAACACATTTGCTGATGTTACATGCCAGATATAACAGCATTAAAGCACATTTTCTTAACATGGCATATTTTCTGTATTTTTTGTCGAATAACAGGAGAGCTCCATTTTCCTTCTGTGCTGAAAGAGGTAAATAACGTTCGTGCTATTTTTCAAGGTTCAAGAACACAAAAAGAAGTACTGTTCTTGCTAAAAGTGTGCACTTGGATAGCATCAAAAGGAGTCATGTCTGCTTGTGTACGGCAATGCACACTCACTGCAGGACGTCTTCCAAATCACTGCTCGCAGAAATTATCTGCGGCTATAACAGGTATCTGGACATAGAAGGTAAGTGAGGTTTGTGTGTCCCTTCAAACAAGTATCTTTATCTCTACCTGCCTCAAGAACCAAAACAAGGGCTTAAGATTCCCTTACACCAGAAAAATAAATATAAATTTAAACGTATGCTAAATACACACAACTTGTAAAAGGAATTGCAATCCTTTCTGTGTATACACAATACAAACACCGATGTAAAGGACATCCTCTGTGGGGTATAATATTCTTGTGTGTGTAAATAATCTATACATTTCAATCTGTGTCGGTAGCATTAAACTATCGATCATCAACGCTACCTCTAAAAAGAAAAATTATAGTTTGCTGGTGTAAAAAAGACACAATAGAAAGTAAGCACCCAAAAATAACCTCCTAAAATTCGAAGCATATAATGCTACCCGTATATAAATGATTTACCTGCCAATTTTTCCTCCAGGGCCTAATACGTCTGCGCTAACGATAAAGTGGCCTTTTGGATCTTTTGGGCTATAACCCCTGTTCGCCTGTATCTCTTCCCTAATCGATTACGCTCCAACTCCCAGACAGGCCACATCCGCTCAAACCCCTCCTTCCAGAGTCACTGGTTGGTTGGATAAAGACTGAGCGTCAACGGTTGGCTGGAACAAAAGATTGACAACCTAGAACACGCAGTTCAACTACGGTTTTCCCAAGAAGACAACAATATAGCAATTCCCTATTTGTTAAAGATTGACATGGACCCGCCCTGTCGCCTACGTTGGCCCTCGCAGGTCACATTTATTTGACGCATATTTGGCGAAAAAAAAAAACGTTATTCTGAAATGACGTCCCACCAATCAGATGCGGGAATACAGATAAAGCTTTGAATAGACAATAGAAATAAGTGTACGTTACGACACGGCAATTGGCAAGCATAACTTACTAACTCAGTGAGGAGATAGGTGATTAGTAGTTGATATTGTCTATCCAGTTGTCTTCGCCCAAGCTAACATGAGCGGAAGATAGGACGTGAGCAGATGCACAGAAAATTACGTTTTGCGGAGTAAAATCTTTCGTATCTATAAAAAGTGAAGCATAAGGAGATATAAACTGAGATAACTACTAGGAAGAGGGAGGTATTTGGTGGAATACATGCTAGCAATATGTACTAGTAAATAAAGATTTTTAAAAGTAGTCTATTTCGCAAAGACGAGTTGTATCGATAGGGAAAACTCACGTTTAAAATATCAATGGATGTGTTATGGCAGTATTTACGCGCTGTTAAACTTTAAAAGAGATTTGTACATTTTGGCTGAGACCCTGATTTACATTGTTTGGCAGTATTATGAGCTAAAATGGTGAAAGGAGTAAGCTGTCCATCAAATGGCTGAATGTGAGCATTGGCATTGTGCTGTACCACATAGAGTATATTTTATGACCCTCTGCTAGTAGAATTTCACCCTTTGGGTGCCACAGGGGTATCAAATGCATTGTGTTGCAGCATAGTGTATCCGGATCCCTAGCTGGCAGCCAAGGGGTTAGATGTTAAAATGATGCACATGCAGGGCCAGATTTACATCTCAGGTGCCCCTAGCTCCACCTTCTCCCCACCCCTAACCACACCCCTCACTTAGCCACACGCCCTCCATTAACCACACCCTTTTTACAATATTTTTATTCTTCACAGGACTGTGGCAATAAGAAACAGGTAGGGTCTTGCCCTCAATGACAATATTAGAAGTCAAAACACAACTGAAGAAGAGGGCTCAAATGGCCGCCTAATTTTCTATAACAACCATGCATTAATGCATTCACACCCACACTGACCATTTTATGTTTATTTCCAGCCCCATATCCATAGCTGGGAACTCTCCTGTTTTGCCCCGGAGACTCCGGATTTAACAATGTATTACCGGGTCTCCGGGGCAGAGTATAATTTGCTGGATGTGGGGAGTTTCTATTGAAACTCTGCTCACTTGTGCTCCATCCCATCCATATTTTTAACAATTAATTTGCAATGCTTGTGTATACAACATTTTAAGGGATTTTTTTGTGAATATCAAATTAATTTGATCACATTAAGCAAATGATCTTGGGATCTTTCTTGTGGTTATATGAAATGTGTTAAAGCAGAACTACCACCCAATAATAAGATAGCATCACATCATTGCCCATCTGGCGACTAGCTGCTCAGTAGTGCTAGTCGCCAGAATTCTTACCGGATTAAAGAGATATCTTTATTCTTCATGGACTGACAGCAAGACGGAGAGTGGACATCTTGCCCTAGTGACGTCCAGGCGCCTGCGCTGTCAGTCCCTTTTGGAGTTGGCCGGCTCCTAGCAACGCCTCCTAGACCTTGCTGGGACTGACAGTGCAGGCGCGTGGATGTCACTAGGGCAAGATGTCTGTGCTCCTTCTTGCTGTCAGTCCATGAAGAATAGAGATTTCTCTTTAATCCGGTAAGAATTCTGGCGACTAGCACTACTGAGTACAGCTAGTCGCCAGATGAGCAATGATGTGATTCTATCTTATTATTGGATGGTAGTTCTGCTTTAACCAGGATTAGTGCATAGAGCATTAGTGACTGATCATAGAACATTTATAAATGTTAAGTGATTTTCCAAACAATATCTGCTTCACATTCACACTCATTCACAGATAGTACATATGCAAAAACTTCACTGTATCACACAGAGAACCCCACGCCAATACACACTAGCATTCACACGCACATTCACACCCTGGCAGCACACACACACACCCTGGCCCACACATATACACCTTGTCACACATTAGCACACACATCCACACTCTGTCACACACTAGTACTCACATATACACCCTGTCACACATTAGCACACACATATACACCCTGGCATCAACTAGCGCACATACACACACCCTGTCACACATTAGCACACAAATACACACCGTGGCAAACATTAGCACACACATGCACACCCTGGAAAAATACATTCATACAAAATCACACCCTGGCAATACATAGAAACATAGAAACATAGAAGATTGACGGCAGAAAAAGACCACCTGGTCCATCTAGTCTGCCCTTTAGTATTCCTTTATTGTTATCTTAGGATAGATACATGTTTATCCCAGGCATGTTTAAACTGTGTTACTGTGGATTTATCAACCACCTCTGCTGGAAGGGGATGCATACACATTTATACAGCTTTACAAGCTCAACTATACGCACATAAATGCTACATTCCGAATAGACACTGGGCCAGTGACTTCTGCATGTTCTCTGAAAGCAGCATTTTTTCCTTAATGCAAACATCTCTTCCAGATGGGCAGGGGACCCCCGTTCTGTCCCAGGCCCAGGACAAGTGAGCACCCTGCCCCTTCCCCCATCTATTAGTGGCCCGGCCCCTTACCTTCTGTTTTCTTTCAGTTGGGATAAGAGCAGGGCATCTACTTTGCCCTCCGTTAGGAACAACACAGTGAAGTGGTTCCACAGGTGCCTTCCTTACAAAGTACTTCTGTGTTTTAACCAGGATGTACCTGTAATAAGTGAGCATGTGAAGGAACCACTCCACTGTGCTGCTTCAAATGAAGTGCAGTATGAGAGCACTGCTCTTCTTCCTACCAACAGAAAAAATTATATATAGTATCTCGCTGTCCCATCACATAAACAGACACACATAAAACAGTTTAACCCAGAGGCAGACACCATAGGGAGAAAGAAATTTGGGCCATTTAGAATAATTTATTTTGGCCAGTTGTGGCCTGGGAGTTTTGCTTACTGGCCTGAAGTTGGGTGGGCTTGGCTGCAAACTTTAAACAAACGCTCAGCTCTCCACCCAGGGCCGGATTTACATCTCAGGAGCCTGTAGGCACAGAAAGCTGAAGCGCCCCCCCCCCCCGCCAAAAAAAAAAAAAAGTTCAAAAAGTTTTGACTGAAATATTTTTATTCAGTCACAAAAAAGACCATAGAAAGGCATTATTCCACCCTTTCTGTATACACCTACTTTGACCACAACTTGAAACACTGAGATTAAGTTTAACCCTTTGAGAGCCAGAGAAGTATACATTTCAAAGTAATACATTGGATACCTTTCTGGCACTCAAAGCGTTAACACCAAGAATAAAGGCCCATATTTATAAAATCAAATTGGAGTTATTCCCAGAGTAAACCAACTATACCATTGGGGATATAATACCATGGGGGATATAATAACATGCCCTAAATTTTCATGCACTTGAATAGAGCTTTTTAACCCATAGAATACAAGATTGGTCTCCAATGCATTACAAAGCATTTTGGAACCTCTCTAACATCCAATTGGTTAAAAGACCAATTTAACTTATCAGGAATGTTTATTTGTTCCCTGTGGTGCATTTGGATTACTCTAGAATGACTGCAATTTGCTTTTATAAATATGGGCCATAGGATCTGTAAAAGACAATTGCTGTAATTCTAGGACAAACCAACTGCATTATAGGAGGAAATACACCCCAGTGATTTAACCCTAGAATGATAGAGGCACAGCATGTGTTGTATAGCTCTCTCCATTTAAATCAAGTGGAATTTTTGGACTTTTTATTTCCCCCATTGTGAAGTTGGTTTGCCCCAGAAATGCACCAGCCAACATGCGTCTATACGCCAGACCCAGGGATTCTGAAGCAGAAAAGGGTAATGTCAATTGGAAACGTGAAGAATAAGGTTAGGTTTCAAAAGGATACCCGCTCTGCCTCTTATACCTCTTGAAAACAGCAGGAAGCCAGAGTGGGTGTCTCATACCCGGCGCAGGCTTACCTCAAGGCCTGGCCAGGGGTTAAATAAACGGTCCGTGCAGGCTTCGGTGGAGGTGCAGCTTCTAGACAGAGTCTGACTGTACAGGCAGAGCCAGAGGAGGCAGCTGAGTAGCTCCTCCGTCTGTGTGTGAAGCGGCTGTGTTGAAGTTGGTGTTCGTCGTGGGCTCGCTCCCTGCAGGCTGCACTGAGCGTGGTAGGAAGCGGGGCAGTTCTGAACTTCCAGCAAGTGAAGTGAGGACAATGACTAATGTAGGGCTGCAACTAACGATTATTTTGATAATCGATTAGTTGGCCGATTATTTATTCGATTAATCGATTAATCGGATAAAAAAATGCTAATTTTTCATTATTTAAACTGATTTAATGAACAGTGTTAAAAACAAACAGCAGAATAAAAAACTTAACACATTAACATGTGTCATTGTTATTATTTTACTATGGGGTCTATGCACCTCTTTCTCCCCCCTTGTACTTCTCTCTCTCCCCCTTGTGCCTCTACTTCTCCCCCCTTGTACTTCTCTCCCCCCCTTGTGCCTCTGTTTCTCCCCCCTTGTACTTCTCTACCCCCCTTGTGCCTCTCTCCCCCATGTACCTCTTTCTCCCCCATGTACTTCTCTCTCCCCCTTGTGCCTCTTTCACCCCATGTACTTCTCTCTCCCCCTTGTGCCTCTTTCACCCCATGTACTTCTCTCTCCCCCTTGTGCCTCTTTCACCCCCATGTACTTCTCTCTCTCTCTCTCCCCCTTGTGCCTCTTTCACCCCCATGTACTTCTCTCTCTCTCCCCCTTGTGCCTCTCTCCCCCATGTACTTCTCTCTCTCTCTCCCCCTTGTGCCTCTCTCCCCCATGTACTTCTCTCTCTCTCCCCCCCTTGTGCCTCTCTCCCCCATGTACTTCTCTCTCTCTCCCCCCCTTGTGCCTCTCTCCCCCATGTACTTCTCTCCCCCTTGTGCCTCTCTCCCCCATGTACTTCTCTCTTTCTCTCCCCCTTGTGCCTCTCTCCCCCATGTACTTCTCTCTTTCTCTCCCCCTTGTGCCTCTATCTCTCCCCCGTACCTCTTTTTCACTTTCCTGCACTGATGACATCCGGAGCGCAACCACTCCAAACGCGGAGACGCCGCATGGAGCGTGAAGGGGTTTTCTTCCTCTGTCTGGGCGCCAGTTTTAAACTGGCCTCAGAACAGAGGAAGAAAATACCTGCACGCTCCACGCGGCGTCTCCGCATTTGGAGTGGTTGCGCTCCGGATGTCATCAGTGCAGGAAGACAGCAGTATCCGGCGGCTGTGGGGCTGCTGGGCGGCACAACTAATCGCGGCACAACGAATCGATAATGAGAATCGTTGACAACGATTCTCATTATCGATTTAATCGATTAGTTGTTGCAGCCCTAGACTAATGTAATGCGCCTCAGTCCGACCGTGACACTGACTCCAGCTCCTGTCTTTTCGAGTTCCGTGTCACAGAGTCGGCTGGTGCAGCA
The DNA here is from genome assembly GCA_037306005.1 of Rhinophrynus dorsalis. Lineage (NCBI taxonomy): Eukaryota > Metazoa > Chordata > Amphibia > Anura > Rhinophrynidae > Rhinophrynus > Rhinophrynus dorsalis. The sequence continues at coordinate 305,555,069 of CM074718.1, forward strand.
TCCCGATCCCCCCCCCCCCCCCCAAGGAAAAGGCTGGTTAATTGTAAAATGAAATAATAAAAAAAAAGTTAAGCACAAAAAATAATGTAAAAAAAAAAACAGTCCAAAAAAAAAAAGTGTAAAAAACAAAACAAAACTATCCCAATGACAGGCGCCCCTCTGTGGGGTGCGCCTGTAGGCAGATGCCTACTCTGCCTTATTATAAATCCGGCCCTGTCTCCACCCATCCAAAGACACCACAGCACTGCATGAGTAATTCATTTATCCAATAAAACAACACGCTGCCTCCCCCTAGTGGCTGGTGTTGTTTCATTTGATGAATTAGTCAGTGCTGGCACGTCTTTTCTTGAGCAAGGACTTTTAAACCTTGCGCACCAGACTTTCAGGCAAGGCATTGCGCTGCAATGTGGAAACCACAAGTCCTAAGAGGTTAAAGAAAGATGAGAGCCAGTACTGTAGTGTACTGTATACTTGCACTAGCAAAAGTTGCGTGCAACAGCAGAAGTTACAGCCCACAGACACAGTCCAAAAACTGCAATGTGCAGCAGGACACTGGTCCATAACTGTTATTATCCCCGGGGCTCTGCCCCCCAGACCAGCCCATCCCTGTCAGTGATGCAATCCGTGGTGCGACACATGTTACAGGATCCGGTCAGGTGAGCAATGAATGAGCAGCAGATAGCAGTGAGTCACACAGGGGGTGGCACTGGCACCAGCAGTCGGAAACCAAGCACCCCTGCAGGTGCATACCTTACATGCACAATTTAAATTTTGGGGCATTTCATTCAAAAGTGGGAAGGCCAATGGGCGTGGCAAAGCCATTGCCAGGCACCCTTCAGAATTGGGCCCCTAGACAAGTGCCTGATTAGAAATTCGGCCCTGTGTGCATGAGTTTTAAAGCCCTGTATTGTGCATACAGCTAAAGGCCACACTCACCATTCCCTCCTTTGTGTGGCTTTAGGTAATACAACTATATTAGCGCTGGTATTTTTTTTTTTAATTTACTTAGCTGCTATTGAACATATGCAGAGTTAAAATCGTGCACTTCCGCGTTCTGAGACACCCTGTATGTACGGCACCATGGCGCAAGACTTCCCACCTCCCTCCCAGCTGCCCCAGGGAGTGCGTTCACACTTCCTTTCATAGTGGTATAATGTGGGCTATCGTTACAGCAAGCTCCGTTTACCATGCTACTTTAACAAATTTGGTTTGACCTTAGGAGCCAACCCCAAAACTTAGGAGCCAGACTTGGCATCACAGCTTGTGAAATTTTGTATTCTTGTGCTATCATTTTTACCCTTACCACAAAATAAGCATGTTTTGTTGGGGTGCTCAGCCTGTGGGTGCCAGCAGCTAGAGAGCCATAGGTTGAACACGCCTTAAAGGAGCAGTAAACCTTTTTTATGAAAAAATATATATTGTAGGGATTTTCCTATTGAGTAAAATAAGGGCACTCCCACTGCCGAGAGATTTATACTTCCAGAGTTATTACAGTTTAAACCCATGTTTTTTTACATTAGCAGTGCCCTCTAGTTGTCAAATTCTAATTAGATTTCCTGTTAGATTCTAATGGAGATGAAAGTCAGAAAAGTCAGAGACATACAGTTCTCCATAGAATGTGATAGAAACTGCCTGTCACTTCCTGTCAGTTAGAACGATCAGGAAGTAAGCACAATAAATTCACTTCCTGATTATTTAAACTGCTATCATTTTTGAATAAAACACCTGACAGCGATAGGAGTGACCTTGTTTTATTTAGCAGGAAATGCTCTGTAAAATATGTTCTTTCATAAAAAAAGTTTACTGCTCCTTTAAGTATAATCTGTTAAAATTCTCTTACAAGCACCCTGTGTGACTGGCTACAAGGAGGTGCAGGATGACGAGAATTATGGCAAAGGGGACCAAAGAAGGACACAGGCAGTTTGCACCTGTTAGATCCAGGGTGGCAACTGAAAAGTGACAGAGGTGCACCAAATAGACACAGGTTTGTATGTGTGTGGGGGAGAAACACACAGTATAACAGATAATTTTAGGAGACAAGGTCACCATAAAATAGGAGCATAAGGTAAAACAGGCAGAGGCAATTGAGGGGCATGTGGAGAAAAAGTGAGGCACAATTTATATCAGGTCCAGATATACAATTTAGGAGTTCCCAGACATGACAACACTGGGTGCTCTTAGCCCCTTCCATGGGTGCACACGTTACCCCACCTTTGCACTGAGAAAGTGAAAAGGAGGGGATTCTGGAAGGGAAGGAGGGGTGGAGGATGGAATGAAGGGCAAAAGGTCAAGACTGGTGGATAAGGCAGAAGGAATATAATCTATGGGTTAAAACAGAAACAATACAGCAGGTAGAAAGATGACGGAAACCCTACTTTTACTTCACAGTTTTTGTATTCTAGGTACAGCCCTGTCACTGCACGAGGTTGCCCAGCTCACATAAATATAACAATTTGTTTCCCCAAGAGCTCTTTGAGACTGCGTTTGGGCTCTTTGAGACTGTTTTTTTAAGTACACGAGAGTATGTTTGGTGTTTTATTGGTGTTTTATTAAGGTTTAAAAAAAAAATAATTTTGTGTGGGTATTGCAAGAGTTAAAAAAAACTGTTTACTGGGTATTTCTCTGACCTTTGTGATTAGGGGTGATTGCTAAGGGAATTCACCTGGCTTCAGTGTTACTATAAGCACAGTCCATAAGCTCTGTGGAGCTGGCTCTTTGAGACTGATTTTACAAGTGACTGCTTTCAAGTGAATTGTTAGAAGGGATGTGGAGTTGGAATAGAAGCAGGAGTTGGAATTCAGCAAAGCTCTGAAGTGACTATCATTTCAAAGGATTTATTGCATTCACATTTAAAGTTGGTTACTTACCTTAGAGTGATCATTAGAGGATAATATAAAGCTATTTGAATTGTAAAAAAAAAAAAAAAAGCATGAGTGATAGCAGGTTAGCCAATCTCACGCAGTGCACATCTTGTCACATGTTTGAACACTTGGAACAATCGTTCTAGGGGTCATACCTCTGTGCCAAGTGTGAGCATATTTTCTTTTTAGAATCTGAGATATTGGATTTGGAAAGAAATATTGCAACATTGCGAGACATTGGAAACCTGGAAAAGAAGTTTAGAACTCACAGAGCAGGTTGTATGTGGAGTTAGTGGTGAAGAGGGTGGAGTTGTAGATGAGGAGCGACAGGTAGGCAGCTGGGTAACAGTAAGTAGGGGAGGTAGTGGGCAGAGGAAGGGGAAGGCCAGTTCTGAGTTGACTCAGTCCAACAGATTTGCAAGATTGTGTGAAAATGTTGATGAGAATTGCTCAGAATTGGCAGCACTGGAGAGGGCTAATTCCTCTAGCAGCCAGGGGAACAGTCCTCCTTCCAGGGTAGATGGGATGCAGAGCAGTCAGAAACCAAGGCAGGTGGTGGTAATAGGGGACTCTATTATTAGGAGGCTAGATAGGGTAATCTGACGCCAGGAACGTGAATGTCGAACAGTATGCTATCTCCCGGGTGCTCGGGTTCGGCATGTTGCGGACAGGGCTGACAGATTATTGTGAGGGGCTGGAAGTTATCCAGCTGTCTTGGTACATATTGGAACCAATGACAAAGTAGGAGGAAGATGGAGGTCCCTAAAGAATGATTTCAGGGATTTAGGGTGCAAGCTGAAGGCAAGGACCTCTAAGGACCTTTAAAGATTTTCTGAAATACTACCTGTGCCATGCGCCAGTGCAGGTAGGCAGAGGGAGCTCAGGGAGCTTAATGCATGGCTTAAGCAATGGTGTAAGAAGGAGGGTTTTGTGTTTTTAGAACACTGGGCAGACTTTGCTCTTGGGTACAATCTATATGGAAGTGATGGTTTGCACCTAAATGGTAGAGGAGCTTCCGTGCTAGGGGAGAGATTGCTAGGAAGCTTGGAGGAGCTTTTAAACTAGGAAAGGGGGGAGGGTATATATATATATATATATAGCAAAAATGGGGTAGATAGAGCAGATAGGAACCGGGTCCAAGTAAATGACCGGGGGGTGGAGAAAGGGTGGAGATAAATTTAGTCAATAGGGAGGAACTCCTAGTAAATGAAGGTGTAGAAAAAAGGCATGTAGGGATTAATCTATGTAAATACTACAAAATTAATTGTATTCTAGCAAATGCAAGAAGTATGGCAGATAAAATAGGAGAACTAGAACTGCTGGCGGTTAATGAGCAATTGGACATAACTGGAATAACAGAAACATGGTGGAATGACGCACATGACTGGGCTGTAAATATAGATCACTATTCCCTGTTTAGAAGAGACAGAATTAATAGAAAAGGGGGAGGTGTGTGCTTATATTTGAAAACAGAACTAAATCCAGTTTTGCTGGGTGATATCATTGAGGAAACTTGCCAAATTGTGGAGTCCATGTGGGTAGAAATTGAGACTAAATGTGGTGTAAAAGGTAAAAAAGAAAGTGTTGGTGGGCATATGCTACAAGCCACCAAATATCGATGACAATGTTGAGGCCCAACTGCTATTGCAAATGAGGAAAGCTGTCCAGCTTGGGCATACTATAATTATGGGAGATTTTAATTATCCAGATATCAGCTGGAAAAATGAGACCTGTCAGAGTGCTAAGGGTAGCATGTTTGTGAACACACTTCATGAAAGCTACATGTCACAAATGGTGGAAGTGCCAACAAGAAATAACAATATATTGGACCTAGTGATAACTAAGAACACAGAAATGGTATCTAATATTAAGGTAAGAGAACATTTGGGAAACAGTGGTCACAACATGGTTACATTTGAGATTAGTCTGGCAAAGCAAAACTGTATAGGTTCAACCAAAATGCTTACTTTTAAAAAAGCTAACTTCAAATTGTTAAGGGCTTCATTGCAACACATAGACTGGGATATTTTATTTAAAGGCAAAAATACTGAGGAAAAATGGTCAGAATTCAAATTTAGGTTGCAGAAATGTATCCAACAGTATCAGAGCCGGATTATAGGCAAGGCACACAAGGCGCCTGCCTAGGGCCCGGACATGTTGGGGGGGCCCGCTTTGCAGAGCTGAATTAGTTTGAAAAAACTGTCACCACTGGTATAAGCCTGCATCCCCTGCCCCATGCAGCAACCTACCGGCACAAAAAAAAAACGCTGTCGAGGACGGAATGAAGGCAAGCATTACATTTAACCCTTTGAGTGCCAGAGATGTGTCCAATTCATTGGATACGGCTCCGGCACGTAAGGGGTTAAGGGAGAATTAGCAGGTTCTGTAAAGCACTCATATCACACACACAACGATGTGGGATTGTGTGGATCATGCAGCAACGTTTGATACCTTCTTCTGGTGCTTTCAGAGCTCTTCTGCTACAGGCTGATGTGCTTCTTTGCAGACTTAAGAAGTGAGTGAATAATATCAGTGCAGACACTGCTAGTGTATGTTTAAGGAGCAATTCAGTCATATCCTCTGAGTTTGGCTTGGGCTGCTTTTATTGAAAGGGCACGACAATGAACCAATTAGATGCAAGGATAAGCCAAGCAACTACCTCCGTGTTGGATAATTACCACAAAGGGGCGTGTCAGTCTGAGCACAGCAAGATGGTTAACTGGGAAGTGAAGAGAGATGTTGGTGGCTCTTATGTATGATCACTAACCTGAGGAATTTACAGACCAGTCTTTGGTAGCAAGAAACAAGGGCTCCAGTATTAGAAAGTAGGTAAGTAAATATAAAAATATATACTACATGTGGAATCCCTGGCTTAACCCTTTAATGACCAGAGGGGTGTGCAACACATTGCTCTGAAGTTTGTTACACTCCCCTCTGGTTTTTAAGGGGTTAAGTATATCACACTGCACCCTATTACTGTTATCTTCTGCCCCCCATCCTTATATGTCAGTTCTTAGCCTTGCACCTCCTTCCTCAAAGTATTCCACCTATCCCTATCCATTTAACCTCTGAGTGACAGATGAACATACAGTGTATTGTAGAGCAGTGTGTTTAACACATTTTTGTCACCCAGTGGGTTAATAAAGTACTGCACAAATTAGAATTTTACCAAAACCATAGCCTAGTACTTTCCTATGCTAGTCTTGCATAGTTTTTTGTTTATAAAGTGGGGTTGGGCAATGAGAGGACCTCCTACTGCTTCCAGAATACAACTCCCATGATTACTAGCAAGCCAAAGACAGTTGGGGAATGGTGGGAGTTGTAATGTGGTGGTAGCTGGTGGGTTTCACACTCTCCACCACTGGCATAATGTAAGTTATGTATTCATATATACACACAAATACAAATTCCAATTAATTTAAATGAGTCTTTTAACCCTTTAAGTGCTGTATGCGTCCATTTTCCAATGAATTGCTTTGCAAATTTCAATGCATTGGACACTTATCTGGCACTTAAAGGGTTAACCCCTTAAATGCTTGCTGTGCATGCTAAGCATTGGATATTTCTCTAGTATTCAAAGGGGTAAAGGTACCTATTCATTTTAAATTCTTACAATACCAATTTAAATAAATGGAAATGTGTATTTGCCCCCAACGGTTTGGTTGCTATGTCCCAGATTGTGTATGTATGTTTACAGCTGTATTCTTAGGGACATTTATTGGGATTTTTAATTCAAAAAAGGCTGGTGAAATAAGTTGCAGATCTCTCTAGTAATGAAGGGTTAAAATACTAATTTAAACCAACTGGAATTTGTATTTGTTCCCTATTGTTAATTTGGATTGCAGTGTTCCAGGGTTACTTCGTGCATATGGCCCATTCTGTAGAACAGCCTATCATGTCTGACACTGGAGCTGATGTACTAAGGAGAGCTGGAGCAGTTCTGTGGCAAACCAGCTGTACAACAGGGTATGTCTATAGACTTAAATGGTGCTTTTTACCCCCATTAATGCTAGAGTGATCTATATAACAAATAGCTTCACAGTGAGTTGGACACTACTGCAGCATTCATGTAGATAAAAGCACAATTCAAGTCAGTGACATTTATGGGAAATTTTGTTTGTTTCCACTGGTGCAATGGTTTGCTCTAGATTTATTCCTCTTTTCTGTTTTGCACAAGGCCCAGTGTGTGTAATATACAGTGGGTCACAGTGTGTGCATCCCAAGCACAAGTTACACACTGACATCTAGTGATGTCAGCTCAGGATACTGTGATGTCACAGCAGCATTAGAAGCAAAAAGTGCTCAGCCACACTTGTTGTCACCCTAGATTGGATCCCAGATAGGTCTTCAGTGCATGGTTTGATGTGTTTATAAGGCATGTTTCTATAATAAAAAACACTTTTTTTAGTCAAACACATAGTGACTAAAAGAGACAACTGCAGTTAATTTACAGACCTGTAGTACATTTTTCACATACACGCACCCAATAACATACTTATTTACACACACACACACACACACACACACACACACACACACCTTCACAACAGAGTTTGGAAGACAGTATAGAGTGCCCAGTTCATTGTCTTTCAATGCTTTGATGATCTCTCTAGCATTTAAGCCTTTGGGTGCTAGAGAGGTACTGAACGCATTGCAAAGCAATGTGTTCTGTACCCCTCTGGCACTCAAAGGGTTAAGCATTCAGTTAATATTTTACTAGTTTAGTACTAGTAGCACTACCTACAAGGTCAATGGGCAAATCAAGGTTTACGGCAGTAGTGGGATGAGGGAGGAGCACAAATTGGGGAGGGGCCCCAATTTGAGATTCTGCCTAGGGCCCTAAGGAGTCTTAATCCGGCTCTGAACAGTATATACCAATGGGGAACAAATGCAAAAGAAGTAAGTTACAGCAAATGTGGTTAACGGCACATGTAAAGAAGGAAATGGCAAGGAAAAAAAAACACATTCAAATTATTTAAGTCTGAAGGAACTGAACAATCTTTCTTAAAATACAGGGAGTGCAACAAAGATTGCAAAAAGGCAATTAGGGTAGGAAAATATTAGGGTAGCAAAAATAGATAATGAAACTCGAATTGCAAAGGAAAGCAAGATTAATCCAAAAAGTTTTTCAAATATATAAATAGCAAAAAAACTTAAGAGGGAGTGCATTGTCCATTCAAAAATGAGATGCGTGAGTTGGTTAGTGAGGATAAGGAAAAGGCAGATATTTTAAACACTTTCTTTGCATCAGTATATACAAGAGAGCAAGGAATGGTAGAAGAGCCTCTGCAAGTAACAAATAAAACAATACAATTAACAGATATTGGGTTAACTCAAGAAGATGTCATGGGAAGGCTGAACAAAATTAAGACCGACAAAGCACAGGGTCCTGATGGTATACATCCAAGGGTTCTTCAGGAACTTAGTGCAGTGTTAGCAAAACCCCCTATATATACTCTTTAAAGATTGTATCACCACAGGCTCAGTGCCACAGGATTGGCGAAGAGCTAACATAGTGCCTCTATTTAAGAAGGGAACTGAAACAGAACCTTTGAATTATAGACCAGAGAGTTTGACCTCTGTAGTGGGAAAACTGCTAGAAGGGATAATAGGGAACTATATTCAGGATTATAACACAAAAAGGATGAAATTTCTTACCATTATTTCCTTTTCCTCTGTGTTCCCACCATGGCTACAGAGTGTGTATAGTCTCCTCCCACCAGCTGATGTAGGGCAAATCAAAATCGTTAAAAGGTTCTCCCCTGTGCTCCCTGTCAGTCTTCTTTGTCAAAGCTAAAACAAAATAAAACACAAAGAGGTTAAGGGTAGGGGGCACCGTGGTGGGAACACAGAGGAAAAGGAAATAATGGTAAGAAATTTCATCCTTTCCTCTGTGTTCCCTCCCACGGCTACAGAGTGCGATATACCAGAGCTGTGAAATATAGGGTGGGAAAAATAAGTAATTAACCCACTTCCCCTTAAATGCTTTCATGAAATTATAACATATGGAATGAACGAGCACTTAAAATCTAAGGAGGATAGAAAAACTTTTGGGTCACAGACCCTCTTACCACTCCAGACCCTGTTGCTGCTTGAAGAACTCTTCTTCCAAACTTTGCGTCTGCTGAGGAATGTATGTCTAGACGGTAATGCTTTATAAATGTTGATATTGAGGACCACGTAGCTGCTCAACAAATCTCTTCAACAGATGCGGATGCTCTTGAAGCCCAAAAGGTGGAAACTGCTCTAGTAGAGAACACACAAAAACCTATGCGCTATTACCCCAATACAAATCCCAATACAACCTTATAAATGGAGAACAATATATGATCCCAAAACCGATCTTCCACGAAGTGGTGCAGCTTCCTTCTCATAGACTTCCAGTACAAGTCCCCAATATGTAAAAACACAAGAAAAAGAGAAAAGAAGCGCACACAGTCTAAGTGTAGATAATTATTTCTTTTCCTTTTGGTTCTTCTATTCCTCCACCATCTGTGGCTTTATTCTCATTCACCTCCTTCACCGTGTTCACCACCCGATACTCTAGTGAGTATCTCACTCACCTTTTACCGAGGCTGACCCGCCTCTAGGTGTACTCGCATCCACTGGGTAACCCCCAGTGACGGTATCTGATGGATCACTCCTCCGTATGTCCCTGTAGTCTCAATTGACTTACTCCTCCGTGTCTCAATTGAAGATTCTCAATCTTGCACCTGTCCTCTATCTAGGACTACAATGAGCTCGAGGATATCCAGGGATACTCTAAGAACACTCAGTGGTCTGGAAATTATTCTTTATATTCGATTTAATTCCAAGTATAAAACTTATAAAAATACTGTACAGACTAAATTACAATAATATAATAATATAATAACAAACAAATCATCCCAGGAATACTCCCAGGAATACTCTAGTAGAGTGAGCCTTTAGAAGCTTCGGAGGATCCCGCCCTGCTTCCAGGTATGTTGTTTTTATACATTCTGTAATCCATCTTGCTATGGATGATTTTGAGGGGGTAAGGCCCTTGTTCTTCCCTTGAAAGCATATGAAGAGAGACTCCGATTTTCTGAAATCCCTTGTTCTTTCCAAGTATGAAGATATACATCTGACTACATCCAAATTATGGAATAGTCTTTCTTTTTCCATTTCTGGAACTTTACAGAAAGCAGGGAGGACTATCTCTTGATTCAGCTGAAACAGTGATACTACCTTAGATCTGAATTCTGGTCTCATGCGTAATACCACTTTGTCTTGGTGGATAATCAGATATTGGGATTTTGCTGATAATGGCTGCAGTTCACAGACCCACCTAGCCGAGGTGATTGCGGTTAGGAAAATAGTCTTGAGAGTAATATTCTTGAGAGATATTTTATCCAGTGGCTCAAATTTACTTGAACCAGCCAAATGCCTTAAAACCAAGTTCAAGTCCCAAGGTGGGATTACTTTCTTGACTCTAGGTCTTGTTTTAGTTACTACGAATAGATATCTTTTTACCAGGTTGTCCTCGGCGAATTGCTCTGCAAATATAGCTGAGAGAGCTGAGACCTGTACCTTCAAGGAGGCTGTGTCACGGAGTGACTAAGAAATAACAACACTGACAAGTACAGATGAACTTAAAATAAAACTTTATTTTAAATACAATAGTGGCAGCAAGGATGACACAGTAGTGGCAGCAATGAATGACACACAGTGGCAGCAATGAGTGACACAATAGTTGGCAGCAAGGCGTAACACAACAGTGGCAGCAATGAGTGACACTTTCACAAGGCCAGGGAGGAACAGTGAACTTACTTTCCTCACCCTTCACTAGGCTAGTGCGATAGGCCCACGTCTGTACCCAGACGATAGAGTAACTCAGGCAACGGCAGCGAGTAGGTCCAGACACTGGAGCACACAGTAGTGACTCTAACTCCACCACCTCCACGAGGCCAGGTGAGGACAGTGCAAGAAACTTCCTCAACCCTTCACTAGGCAGGTGTGTGCTAGTCTCCGAATGGCCCTAGCAACCTTCACGGACAGATGGAAGGACAGTGCAGAGCACTGCCACAATCTGAGTCGGCAGGGAAATGAAGAGCAACTATACCCTAACACTAAGGTATACCAAATGCAACGTAAACGGCACTGAGGGCTAGGAAAGGCAACACACAAACCGGAACGACCACGGGAGGTCAGTACACGGACTGACCGACAGACGCCGCTAGACATAGCAATGGACAGGAACAGCAATGGACCAATACAGTACTAGGCTCAGGTACACCACGAAAGAGCAAAGGTAATAGGAGATGCTGAGGTTTAAAAGGCCTGGCAGGTGGGCGGAGAGATTCACATCACAAGCACAGTGACCTATAAGAACAGCGACTCGCATAGAGCGACAGTCAGGAAGTAACAATGTCACTGTTACAGCAATTACCTACTGGAAGCAATCACGGGCAACGTGATAGTACCCCCCACTCAACGATCTCCCCACCACGGAGGAGACCATACCTTATTGGGAAATTTCATATGAAATCTGTGCAGCAATCTAGGAGAGTGAATATCATTCTGATTTACCCAGGAACACTCCTCTGGACCATAACCTTTCTGGTGGACAAAATATTGGATGCACCCCTGCACCCTTCAGGAGTCCAGGATGTTTTGGATTTCCTACTCATCCTTATTCTGAATGCGCATTGGACCTGGGACTACAGGAGCGGAAGAGTAGCGGTTACAGATCCAAAAACATTGTGAATGCGTATATTCTTAGGAAGGTCTAAGGCATAAGACACAGGGTTTAATCTGCGGAGCACCCGGAAGGGTCCTATAAAACATGGAGCCATCTTATAACAAGGTACTTGCATGTGTAGATTCTTGGTGGCCAACCAGATTCTGTCCCCCACCTGAAAGACAGGAGCAGGACACCTCCTGCGATCTACGTGTCTCTGGTATCGCTCTGAGGACCTACGTAAGGCATTCTGAACCTGTGGCCATGTGGAGCGGAGCTGCTCCATATGCTCATCCAGAGCCGGAATCTCCTGTGCCTGAAATGCATCCAGGAGCAGAGATGGTTGGAACCCATAATTAATCAGGAAGGGAGAGCTTCCAGGCGAGGAGTTTATGGCACAACTCCTGGCAAACTCAGCCCACGGCAACAGGTCAACCCAATTATCATGATGGTCAGAAGCGAAGCAGCGCAAGAATTGTTCCAGCCCTTGATTGGCTCTTTCTGCAGCACCATTAGTCTGGGGGTGGTAGGCAGAAGAGAACAGCAGTTTGATGCCCATCTGGTCACAAAAGGCCCTCTAAAATCTTGATACAAACTGACTTCCACGATCAGAAACCACGACCCGGAGCACTCCGTGCAGCCTGAATACCTCCCTGGCAAATACTATAGCCAATTCCTTAGAGGAGGGTAGTCCCTGAAGAGGGATGAAATGTGCCATTTTGGAGAATTGATCCAGGATAATTAGTATGACTGTGCAGCCCTTGGATCTAGGCAGCTCCACTATGAACTCTAGGGAAATGTGTGACCACGGGCGTTCACCATTAGGAACTGTCTGGAGCAGCCCTAGAGGGAGATGCCTAGGAGCTTTGGCACGGACACACATGGAACAAGCCTCCGCAAAGGCTGCACAATCAACCCTTAGAGTAGGCCACCAAAAAAGCTGCGAAATTGACCAAATTAAGTAGTCCTGACCAATGTGCCCAGCTGCTTTGGATGAATGATAGGCTTCAAGCAGCTTAGTGCGGAGATTGTCAGCAACAAAACATTTTCCACTGGGTTTCTCAACTGGAGCATTACTTTGTGAAGCCAGGATCTCTTCACCCAGGGAAGAAGTAATGCTGGTACGTATAGTAGCAAAATGCGATTAGGAGGGATAATCGGAACAGGTTCACTTTCAGACTCACGCTCTGGGCCAAATTGTCTAGACAAGACATCAGCACAAGTATTATTAGAACCAGGGAGGTATGAAACCACAAAATTAAATCTAGACAAGAATAAAGCCCATCTGGCTTGTCTTGGTGACAGTCTTTTGGCCTCTGATAAGTATGTCAGATTTTTGTGATCCTTTAAGATCAAAATAGGAGCCTTAGTCCCCTCCAGGAGGTGACGCCATTTACGAAGAGCAAGGATAATGGCAAGCAATTCACGGTCCCCAATATCATATAGGCGTTGGGCCTTAGTCATCTTTTTAGAAAAAAATCCACAGGGCATCAGGGGCTTGCCAGGCTCGGATCTCTGAGACAGTACTGCTCCTACCCCTGTCTCAGATGCATCCACCTCCAGGTTAAAAGGCAGTGTGGTGTTAGGTCATCAAAAAGGCAGACTTCAAGGCCTCGAAAGCACTGTTGGCCTCAGGAGACCAAACCGATGGGTTAGCACCCTTATGCGTTAAATCAGTCAAGGGTTTGAACAAGGTCGAAAAATTTCGAATGAATTTTTTATAATTCGCAGATCCGAGGAATCTTTGTATGGCCTTCAGGCCCACAGGACGTGGCCATTGCAAAACTGCCGAGAGCGTTTCTGTATCCATGGCAATACCTCCAGCTGAAATAACGTAGCCCAGGAAGGGCACCTGGTCTTTATGAAATTCGCACTTCAAAAGTTTGCAATATAATTTGTTTTCCCTCAGTCTTTGCAGCACAGAAATTACATCTCTCCTATATGTCTCTATATCAGGAGAGCCTATCAAGATATCGTCCAGGTAAACTACTACACAGGACTGTAGTAGGCTTCTCAACACATCGTTTATGAACTCCTGGAAGACCGCTGGAGCATTGCATAGCCCAAATGGCATGACCAAATACTCTTAATGGCCACTCCGAGTGTTAAAAGCGGTCTTCCACTCATCGCCCTCCTTGATTCTGATCAAGTTAAATGTTGCCCACAGATCAAGTTTCGTGAATATAGAGGAGCCCTTCAGGCGGTCGAACAATTCCATAATTAGTGGAATGGAGTAAGAGTTTTTCACCATCAATTTGTTCAGACCTCTGTAATCGATACAGGGTCTAAGCTCCCCACTCTTTTTCTTCACAAAAAGAAATCCAGCCCCCACGGGCGAGGAAGATTTCCTAATTATGCCTCTGGATAATGCATCAGTAATGTACTCCTACATGGCCTTGTTTTCCTCCATCGACAGGGGATAGGTGCGGCCTTTGGGAGGTATTGAGCCTGGCGTCAAATTAATAGCACAATCATACGGCCTATGTTCCGGTAAGGTGCTAACCTCCCCCTTACTGAATACCTCACTGAAAGACTGTGTCACGGAGTGACTGTGAATTAAATACACTGACAAGTACAGATGAACTTAAATAAAACTTTATTAAATACAATGAAAGGCAGGTGATAAGGCAACAGGCAGATGACACAAGTGGCAGTATATGGTGGCACATCTTCACGAGACCAGGTAGGAACAATGGAGGCAATTCCTTACCCTTCACAGGACAGGTGGTCAGAAACGGAATGGCCCTGGGACTACACGGTAAATGCAAGGGCAGTGCAGAGCACTCCATACACAGATGGAATGGCACACCTTCACGAGACGAGAGAGGAACAGTGCAGGCACTTTCTTCACCCTTCACAGGACAGGTGGTCAGAAACGGAATGGCCCTGGGACTACAAGATAGATGTGAGGGAAGTGCAGAGCACTCCCAAACACAAAGTTGGCAAATAAGTGGAGTAGACCAGTATCCAGACAGGGGATACACTTGGCGGTAGCCAGATAGGCTAGGCAGCACAGACCGGTACAGCTACGGGAGGTAAGACACATGGAGTGACCGACAAGCGCCGCTTAACCAAAGTGGGTGCAAATCGGAAGACACAGGCAGCACAGGAACCAAACATACAAATGGAATGGTCACGGAGCACAACACAGAGGGTAAACCAGGAGGCAGCCAAAGGTCAACACCGGATCGGATAGTCAGACGTCGCCAATGGTCGTAACCGGAACGGGTAGTCAGTCAAGCCAGAGGTCAGAGACGGAACAGGTAGTCAGATGAGCCAGGAGTCAGAACCAGAACGGGTAGTCAGACGAGCCAGGAGTCAGAACCGGAACGGGTAGTCAGACGAGCCAGGTAATACACAGGAACGGTAATGCACCAACACAGAATAGCTCAGGTACACCACGAAAGGGCACTGGGAGTGACACAGGCTGAGGTTTAAAAACCCTGACAGGTAGGTGGAGTAATGACCTCATCAGCGTGGTGCCCTATAAGAATAGCGACTCAGCGAGAGCGACAACTAGATAGTAAACAATGTCGCTCCTGGGCAATGTCAATCACAGGCAATCATGGGGCACCGTGATAGTACCCCCCACTCAATGATCTCCCCCCGCGGAGGAGCCCTTTAAACAGTCAAAAAGTTCCATAATAAGAAGGATGGGGTAAGCATTTTTTACCATTAGTTTGTTTAACCCTCTGTAATCGATACAGGGCCTGAGTTCCCCATTCTTTTTCTTTACAAAAAAAAATCCGGCCCCCACAGGCGAGGAAGATTTCCTTATAATGCCTCTAGATAAAGCATCTGAAATGTATTCCTCCATGGCCTTGTTCTCCTCTACTGATAGAGGATATGTGCGGCCTTTGGGAGGTATTGAACCAGGCGTTAGATTAATAGCACAGTCATACGGCCTATGCTGCTGTAATGTGCTAGCCTCCCCTTTGCTAAATACCTCACTGAAAGACTGGTACTCTAAGGGCAACGAGGGGGAGGTACACAAAATGCTGCAGACAGGTCCCATTACAATATTCAGACAATGATATTATGCCACACTTCTCCCAGTCCACTCTGGGATTATGTTTCTGGAGCCATGGGAACCCCAAAATGACAGCATGGTGTGGAGACTGGATCACCTGAAATTGTAGAGTCTCCACATGGAGAGATCCTATTCTTAGGGTCAGTGGACAGGTCTCATGTGTGACATGGGAGGGCTCAAGAGGACAACCGTCAATAGCTTCCACTGCCAATGGAGACTCGAGAGGTGTCACTGGAATATTGTGTTTGTTCACAAAATCACCATCAATTTAAAAAACAGCCGCACCAGAATTGATCAAGACTGGAGTGGTCACAGAGGAATTGGCCCAAGAAATCGTCACCTGAATGATGGGTTTACTTGAATCAAGCTCTGGGGACCGACTGACCCCATGTAGGATCTGTCCCCTTAGAGATCCTAGGTGCATGCGTTTCCTGGATGCACCGGACAACCTCGTAGT
Organism: Rhinophrynus dorsalis; assembly: GCA_037306005.1. Taxonomy (NCBI): domain Eukaryota; kingdom Metazoa; phylum Chordata; class Amphibia; order Anura; family Rhinophrynidae; genus Rhinophrynus; species Rhinophrynus dorsalis. Next base: position 305,571,118 of record CM074718.1, read on the forward strand.
ATATGCCCAGCCTTCCCACAATACAGACATAGGCCTTCTCTGTGGTGGAAGGACCGTTCCTCCCGAGATAACCGTGTAAAGCCGACCTGCATGGGTTCAGCCCTACTGGATTCTGAACTGGGTGGCAAGGGAGGTGAGGGAGGTACGGGTGGGAGCTCCCTGTTAGGTATTGGGTGCAACTCTTGCCTTGGCCTGTTATTCTTAAATGTGGACCTTTCTCTTATACGTGTGTCAATTAGGATGACAAAAGAGATTAGTTGGTCCAAGTCACTTGGTAAATCACGGGCAGCTATCTCATCTTTGATTGTATCGTTTAGTCCCTGCGAGAAGGCTGCCACCAGAGCCTCATTATTCCATCCCACCTCTGCCGCAACACAGAGGGTAAACCAGGAGGCAATCAAAGGTCAACACTGGATCGGATAGTCAGACGTCTCCAGTGGTCGTAACTGGAACAGGTAGTCAGTCAAGCCAGAGGTCAGAGCCGGAACGGGTAGTCAGACGACCCAGGAGTCAGAACCGGAACGGGTAGTCAGACGAGCCAGGTAATACACAGGAACGGTAATGCACCAACACAGAATAGCTCAGGTACACCACGAAAGGGCACTGGAAGTGACACAGGCTGAGGTTTAAAAACCCTGACGGGTAGGTGGAGCAATGACCTCATCAGTGTAGTGCCCTATAAGAATAGCGACTCAGCGAGAGCGACAACTAGATAGTAAACAATGTCGCTCCTGGGCAATGTCAATCACAGGCAATCACGGGGCACCATGATAGACTGGTACTCTGAGGGTAACAAGGGGGAGGTACACAATATTTTAATAGGTTGCTGTAGACAGTCCCCTTTACAGTAGTCAGACCATGATATTATGTCACAAGTCTCCCAATCCACTCTGGGATTATGCCTCTGGAGCCACGGGAAACCCAGAATGACGGCATGGTGTGGAGACTGAATAACCTGAAATTGTAAAGTTTCCACATGGAGAGCTCCTACCCTTAGGGACAGCGGACAGGTTTCGTGTGTGACATAGTATCACGGTGCCCGTGATTGCTGCATTTCTGTGTCTATCACCTGTAGGGGGCTTCCATTGGCTGTCTGCCTTTAGCCCGCCTCACATTGCCTATTTAAACTGAGTTTGGGCACCCTATGGTTGCCCTTTCGTGGTGTCTCTGACTGCATCCACTTTCACAGAAGCTTCATGGGCCTTTTTGCTGTGTTCCTGGTTTCCTGAGTTCGTCCTGTTCCTGAGACTCCTGTCTGCTGTACTTGTTCCAGTGCCTGTTCCTGTTGAAGTCGTCCGAGGTTGCTGTTTCCTGCTGCCAGTCTCCGTTGCCGTTCCTGATCCGGTTGACCGTCATTGTGCTGGTTCCTGTTCATCTCCTGCATCCGGTTCCTTCATCTGTGGCGACCTTGTTCCTCGGTCGCTCCGGCAACATTATCACCTGTTGGTTCCCAGCGTGCGGACACTGGTTGGCTCCACTGCCTTGCGGCTACTACACTACTAGTCTGTTGGTTACCAGCGCGCGGGTGCTGGTTCGCTCCTTGCCTTACGGCTCTATACACAATTATCTGTTGGTTCCCAGTGTGCGGACGCTGGTTTGCTCCACTGCCTTGCGGCTACTACACTACTAGTCTGTTGGTTACCAGTGCGCGGGAGCTGGTTCGCTCCTTTGCCTTTCGGCTCAATACACAACTGTCTGTAGGTTCCTAGCATGCGGACGCTGGTTCACTCCACTACCTCACGGCCTACTATATGTTCATTGTTGGTTCCCAGCGTGCTGATGCTGGTTCACTCCACTACCTTGCGGCTACTATACTCTAGTCTGTTGGTTACTAGCGCGCGGGCGCTGGTTTGCTCCGTTGCCTTACGGCTCTATGCACAACTAGCTGTTGGTTCCCAGCGCACGGGCGCTGGTTTGCTCCACTGCCTTGCTACTTACTTGTATTAAGGTCTACTTAACATCTAGCCTGTTGGTTTCCAGCGTGAGGGCGCTGGTTTACGATTCATATAGTCTGATGGTTCCCAGTGCGCTGTCCAGTCCTAGACAGCTAGTTATTCCCTCGATACACGGGTACTGGGGTGTGCAGACTACCTGGTAATACCACTGGGCCTTGTAGCCTCTACCTACCATCTCCATACTGTCATTGTCATCTGACAATTATTGAGGCCACTGGTGTTGACACTTCCTCCTTAGGCTGCCTTGCCCGGTATATTGGTAAGGCCGGTAGAACCTTCTATTATTCCACCCTGAGGTTGCCTTATCCGGTATTGGCAAGGCCGGTAGAGCCTACTATTACATGTTCCGTTAGGCTGCCTTGCCCGGTATATTGGCAGGGCCGGTAGAGCCTGTATCAGCTGGTGATCCGTTAGGCTGCCTTGCTCGGTATATTGGCAGGGCTGGTAGAGCCTGTATTCTCCTGACTGTCTATTAGGCTGCCTTGCCCGGTATATTGGCAGGGCCGGTAGAGCCTGTATTCTCCTGACTGTCTATTTGGCTGCCTTGCCCGGTATATTGGCAGGGTCGGTAGAGCCACCTTTTCATTGCTTACCCAGACTGCCTTGCCCGGTATATTGGCAGGGCCGGTAGAGCCTGATTCGCTATTGTTACTACCTATTTGCCATTCTATGTATTGTATGTATGTGTATAAAATCTTTTGGGATTATCTTAAACTTTTCAATAAAGTTGTGTTTTTACCTAATCTTGCGTCTGAGAGTCTTAACAAACCGTGACACATAGGAAGGCTCAAGTGGATGACCATCAATGGCCTCTACAGCCAATGGAGACTCACGGGGTATCCCGGGAATATTGTGTCTTTTCACAAATTCACCATTAATAAAATAACCAGCAGCACCAGAATCGATCAGGGCTGGGGTAGCCACTGAAGAGTTAGCCCAAGAAATCGCTACTTGTAGGATGGGCTTGCTTAATTCCTGATCTGGGGACTGACTGACTCCACCTAGGATATGTCCCCTCACAGATCCTAGGTGCATGCTTTTCCTGGACGCACCGGACAAGCTCGTAACAAATGTCCAGACATAGACCCTCTCCACGGCGGAAGGACCGCTTCTCCTGGGACAAACGTGTAAAACCAACCTGCATAGGCTCAACTTTTCTAACCTCCAAGCTAGGTGGCAAGGGAGGTGAGGGAGGCATGGGTGGGAGCTCACTGTTCGGTACCAGATGCAACTCATGCCTTAGCCTGTTGTTCTTGTATGTGGACCTTTCTCTTATACGGGTGTCAATTAGTATGATGAATGAAATCAACTGATCCAACTCAACTGGTAGTTCACAAGCTGCTATTTTGTCTTTAATTGCATTATTCAGTCCCTGCGAGAAGGCTACCACCAGAGCCTTATTGTTCCAGCTTACCTCTGCGGCTAGTGCGTGAAATTCTATAGCATACTGTGCTACCGTCATCATATCTTAGGGCAAGTGGAGCGGTACCAGACAAGCCACTATAACACGTATTTTTCACCTGAGTGGTTGTTACTGATGCCGATACCGAGGAGGCCATCAGTGGTTGCCCAACTTTGTCCAAATGCACCATTCACTCTAGGAGTGTCTGCAACACTGATCGAGACATTGTTCCTGCATGTCCATCCTGGACATGATATTCAGCGACTGCCGACCACTGGTGTCAGTACTGTCAGTGTTCATGGCCCTTTCGTACTGACTAAGAAATAACAGCACTGATAAGTACAGATGAACTTAAAATAAAACTTTATTTTAAATACAATAGTGGCAGCAAGGATGACACAGTAGTGGCAGCAATGAATGACTCACAGTGGCAGCAATGAGTGACACAATAGTTGGCATCAAGGAGTAATACAACAGTGGCAGCAGTGAGTGACACACTTTCACAAGGCCAGGGAGGAACAGTGAACTCACTTTCCTCACCCTTCACTAGGCTAGTGCGATAGGCACACGTCTGTACCCAGACGATAGAGTAACTCAGGCAACGGCAGCGAGTAGGTCCAGACACTGGAGCACACAGAAGTGACTCTAACTCCACCACCTCCACGAGGCCAGGTGAGGACAGTGCAAGACACTTCCTCAACCCTTCACTAGGCAGGTGTGGCTAGTCTCCGAATGGCCCTAGGAACCTTCATGGACAGATAGGAGGACAGTGCAGAGCACTACCACAATCTGAGTTGGCAGGGAAATGAAGCTCAACTATACCCTAACGCTAGGGTATACCGAATGCAATGTAAACGGCACTGAGGGCTAGGTAAGGCAACACACAAACCGAAATGACCACAGGAGGTCAGTACACGGACTTACCAACAAACGCTGCTAGACGTAGCGAGCGTACAAATGGGTAGGCACAGGCAGCAAGGATCCCAGTAGACGAGGCTGTTAATCGCAACCGGAGCGCAACAGAGAGAGAGTAACCGAAGGCAGCCAGGGATTAGGACCGGATCGGGTAGTCAGCCAAAGCCAGAGGTCGGATCGGGTAGTCAGACGTTGTCAGTGGTCGGAGCTGGATCGGGTAGTCAGACATAGCCAGAAGTCAGAGCCAGAACGGGTAGTCAGATGTAGCCAGGAGTCAGAGCCGGAAATAGTAGTCAGACGGAGCAGGAGTAATACACAGGAACAGCAATGGACCAACACAACAATAGGATCAGGTACACCACGAAAGGGCAAAGGTAATAGGACATGCTGAGGTTTAAAAGGCCTGGCAGGTGGGAGGAGAGATGACCTCACAAGCACAGTGACCTATAAGAACAGCAACTCGCATAGAGCGACAGTCAGGAAGTAACAATGTTGCTGTTACAGCAATTACCCACTGGAGGCAATCCCGGGCACCGTGATAGGCTGGACATAGACCTAGCTCGAAACCTGCCTGGAGAAAATCCAGAATCTGGGCTGCAGAAATAGGGCCATTAAGAATATTATTCTGGATACCCCATTTCCTGAAGATATTCCACACATGATAATATATGTTGGATGTAGAAACCTTTCTTCCTGATAGAATTGTTTGGATTACAGGTTCTGAGAGGCCCTTTTGTCTCAACGACCACCTCTCAACCTCCATGCCGTTAGTTTCCAGAAAGATGGATCTGGGTGCAGAATTGGACCCTGATGAAGAAGATTCGGTCTGTTGGATAGATTCCAGGGGTTTTCCACCGAGCGTTTTATCAGGTCTGGGAACCAAATTCTTCTGGGCCAGTAAAGTGCTATTAAGGTCGCATTTACCTGGTCTAGTTTTATTTTCTTCAAAACTAGATGAATCAGTATTGGAGGGAAAATGTACACCAGGCTGAAGTCCCATTTGTAAGCCATGGCATCCTCCCCCAGAGCTCTGGGGTGATGAAATCTGGAGAAGAACTTGTGGCACTTTGAGTTCTCCTCAGAGGCCATAAGGTCTGTTGCTGGATTCCCCCATTTTCTGCAGATCTCTGAAGACTTCCTGATTGAGGGACCATTCTGTCTGGTCCACCATGTTCCTGCTGAGAAAGTCTGCTTTGATGTTTTCTTTCCCCGGAATGTGGACTGCCATTATTTCTTTTATGTTTCTTTCTCTTCATTTGAATATCATGTGTGCCTCCCTGCTGAGGGACTCGCTCCTTGTTCCTCCTTGATTTCTGATTGCCCTGAGTTCTAGTAGATTTATGTGAAGCTTTCTTTCAGATGTAGTCCACTTTCCTTGGACTGATATTCTGTTCCAGCAACCCCCCCATCTGTATAGGCTGGCATCCGTGGTCAATAATTCCCACCTGTGATCCTGGAATGATCTTCCTTTTCTTATGTTCTTGGGATCCAGCAACCATTTTAATTCCTTTTTTACTATCTGAGGGATGGCTATCCTTTGACAATTGTTCTGAGAGTCCCTGTTCCATTTTTTTAGGAAATAGGCTTGAACAGTCCTCATATGAGCTCTTGTCCATGGAACTATCTGGATACAAGATGTTAGGATTCCTAGGAGCCTCATGAAATCCCAAGCTGTAGGTTGTGACACCTTTAGGAACTGCTTTATCCCTTTCCTTAAATTCTCTATTCTCTGAGGAGAAAGTGTTGCTTTGGATTTCTTGGTGTCGAATAATATTCCTAGAAATGTTATGTGATTTGAGGGGTTGAGCTGGCTTTTCTCCGGATGAATTATCCATCCCAATTGCTGTAGAAATGAAACTGCTCTCTGTGTCTCTAGTTTTGACTGAAGTCTGGTTTCCGCAATCAGTAATAGGTCGTCCAGGTATGGAATGATGCATATGCCCTCCGTTCTCAGGGTTTGTAAAGCTACTGCTAGGGTTTTTGTGAAAATCCTTGGGGCAGAGGAAAGCCCAAAAGGGAGAGCAGTGAATTGCCAGTGCTGTTTCGCTAGGGCAAATCTGATGAATTTCCTTACAGGAATATGGTAATATGCTTCCCTCAGGTCTATAGTTGTCAGAAAACTCCCTGGGGTAACAGCTTTCAGGACCGATGACATTGTTTCCATCTTGAATTTCTGTGGCCTTATGTATGAATTCACCTTCTTCAAATCCAGAATTGCTCTGTAAGAGCCTCCTGGCTTTGGGACTAGGAAGTTTATTGAATAGATTCCCTGTTTTTTGACAAAATCTGTAACAGGTTCTATCACTCGCTCTTTTCTCAGTTCCCTTATAGCTTCAATGTGAGCTCTTTTATTGATGGGGTTTAATGGAATTCTCGAAGGCCTGAAGAAGTTCCTTACTGAACTGGACTGAAGGTCTAGTGTATACCTATAACGGTCCCCGTGATCCTTTCTGTCACTCTCAACGGTGCTGCTCCCTGATTGGTTGAGCTGTGTTGGCCCGCCCCTGGTGACCTGTTTTATTCTGTCAGGTGCTCTTTTGTGGTGTTTCTGAGCCAGTATTGCTGTTGCCGTGTTCCAGTATTCCTGATCTCCTGTGTACCGACTTGGCCTGTACCAACCACGCTCCTGTTCCGTGATTGACCCGGCCTGGCTAACTTCCTGCTTGTTGCTGATCTGGCTTGTCTGCTAATCTTCTCCGTGATCTGACCCGGCCTGGCTGACGTTCTCGCTCTATTGCTGATCCGGCTTCTCTGCGAATCTCCTACGTGTCCTGACCCGGCCTGGCTGACTACTGACTCCTGGATTTGCTCCTGCTCCTACCGCTCCAGTCTACGGTTCCTGTTGTCGCCTTGGCGACATTCTGATCGCTGCAGAGTGTGATCTGAGCCTCCATTATTCCTGGGTTAACCATTGCTGAGCCGTGTTGTTTGAGCTGAGCCTTCCATCTTCATTGTCTGGTGACGTAGAGCTGAGTCTATTAACATTTGCTGTGCCGTGTCGCTACTGTGAGCCTAGAACATTTGTGTTGCTTCCATCTACCTCACTGCCACTTTACCATCATTAGCCTTAGCCTGTTACTCTGCTTCTGCGAGCCGGCCACGTTGTTGGCCTCGGTAGTTGGCGGCTCTTTACATCTGCAGAGCAGTAGTTCCGTTACGCCCGTGGGCTATTGGCAAGCAGTGCAGCAACCGGTGGTCTCAGTTACACCCATGGGGCGGTCTTGGCTCAAGTGATTCAGTTACTGTTGGTCTCCGGTATACGCCCGCGGGGGCTATTACTCTAGCTATCACGGTACTGTTGGTCTCCGTTACGCCCGTGGGGGCTATTGACTCAAGCTATCACAACACTGTTGGTTCACATACGCCCGTGGGGGCTATTGGCTCAAGCAATCACGATACTGTCATTCTCCGTTACGCCCGTGGGGGCTATTGGCTCAAGCAATCATGATACTGTTGGTCTCCGTTACGCCCGTGAGGGCTATTGGCTCAAGCAATCACGATACTGTTGGTCTCCGTTACGCCTGTGGGGGCTATTGGCTCAAGCAATCACAATACTTTTGGTCTCCATTACGCCCGTGGGGGCTATTGGCTCAAGCAATTCCAATACTGTTGGTTTCCGTTACGCCCGTGGGGGCTACCACCTTATCACTCTGCAGCTTCAGTTTCAAGTCGCAGCTCTTGTCTACAGCTTCACACATTGAATGGACTTAAAGGGATAGTAATGTTTCATAATAAAAGCAGCTCTAATTAATCATCATAGTATTTGGACTTTGGAGAGTGTTATTTCAGTTCTGTCAGAGTTGTAGTTCAGGAGTAATTCAATGACAAAGTGTCCCCCTCCCGCCCCTTTTACTGATGTAACACTCCTCAGCCAAAGCAGAAGGGAGGTGCCCAGATAGATTGCACAGAGGGACAATCTTCAATTAAGATAAGGGAAAAACCTGAAAAGCTTGTCAAGGGGGTAGGGCTTTCATTGTTTTCATATAAAGAAGATTGTCCCCTGCTGTTATCTGTCCAGTCTATGGACTGTATTCCACATCTGAGAAGAGATGGCTTACACTAGGCAAAAGGGGTGGGGAGGGGAAACTTTGCTTGTGAATATCTTTTAAACCATAAAGGTTTGAGAGATAAGACTTATATCATTCTTCATGTTTTTGTAATGCCTACAAAATAACATAAAGTTAAAATGACGTATTACTATCCCTTTAAGGTGTTATCACCTAGCACATATTGCAGTATAGTTCACCAAGGGCGAGCCTAACACCACATTTGAGACTGATTACCCTTGCTACTAACTACTTGTCTCCAGTCATTGTTTGCCTGATACTAGTTATTTATTCCCTGTTTTGTACCTGGCATTTCAGTCCATATTCTGCTATTTTCAGTACTGCCCCTAGGGGGCAACCTTGTTATTATTTTTTTTGCTTTAATAAAATCGTATTTTATTCTAACCCTCTGTCTGAGTGTCTGAAAACCATAACAATACCCAGCCTCTAGATTTTTCCAAACCCATTTGTCCTGTATCGTGAAATTTTTCCATAAGTGGTCAAATGACCCCAGCCGACCTCCTACTGGGGCTAGAGGCTGGGCCCTCAGACCTTCAGGGAAGGTCTATTCTATATGGCTTCCTGATGATATCTCTTCTAAAACTTCCTTTTGGCCCTTGTGCTGGGGTTTGCTTCCTTTGTTCATATGACCTTGCTGCCGTAAAACGCTTTGTGTCACGATAAGGCTGTCTACGATTTCTGTAGGATGTGCTCTGGGGTGAGGTTCCAGCTCTTCGGTTCTGAGGTAGAAAAGAACTTTTCCCACCTGTCATTTTTGAGATAATATCGTTCAGACGTTCTCCGAATAATAGATTGCCTGGACTTCGAGGATGGATCAGAGCCCCAAGGTCTCAACCAGAGGGCCCTTCTTGTTGTCACTGACAAAGAAGAAGACCTGGCTGATAATCTGATTGCATCCATGGATGCGTCACACGAGAATGCAATAGCCTCCTTGATGTTGGCTACCTCCTTCATGAGCTTGGTGTAACAGTTTTCAGACACTCAGACAGCAGGTTTGAATAAAACACAATTTTATTAACCAAAATTAATGAACAAGGTCGCCCTCAATAGGCCACACAGTGTATAGCAAGGGATAGACACATAGACCCTCACAGGGCCAGTATACAGGATACAGATGGTGTATATACTGTCACAGGACAGGCTCAAAATGATATAGGCAATCAATAGTTAACACAAGAACTCGTCAATCTCTGTTGTGGTGTTTGGCACACCCAAGGTGAAGAGAAGGCAGCAACAGGTGCGAGATAGTACAGCACTATAAGTCCATTGATGTAGTAAGCTGCTTGGATAATGCAGAGACTGACCCAGAACGCTTTAGAGCAGTAGCGAATAGCCCCCACGGGCGTATAACGGAGACCACTAGTAATGTTGAAGCGTGAGTTGTTAGCCCCCACGGGCTTATAATGGAGACTACTAAGGTGCAAGAGCGTGAATCGTAGCCCCAACGGGCGTGTAAACGAGGCCAACCGTACAGTGATAGCTAGAGCCAAGTAGCCCCCACGGGCGTATGACAAGACACTTTGCACTGCAAGAGCGTGACTCGGTAGCCCCCACGGGCATATAGGAACCCAACTGTACAGTGATTGCTAGAGCCAATAGCCCCTCCGGGCGTATAAAGGAACCACCGGTGCGAAGGTGCAAGAGCCAAGAGACCAAACCGGCACGTAACCGGAACCGACTACTCTGCTTATGGAATGACAATATGAGCCTCCGTCTACCAAGGCCCAAACGCGGCCGGCTCAGCAGGAGTAGTGGGAGCGTCACAGCTCTGCAAGAGTTAAGCACAGCACCCGGTTGGAATTAAAGCACAGCAAGTAATCGGAGGCTCAGCGTATCGGTATCGCCCTGCAAGTGCCACTGCAGACTCAGTTTTAGGGTGGTACAGCTCTGCAAGCTTAAATGGAGATTCAGCTTAGTAGTACAGCTCTGACAGCGTAACCGGAGACTCAGCAATAATGCCGCTCTGCAAGCGAAACTGGCAACTCAGCAGCACAAGGGTTAAGGTGCAGTCTCAAACAAACAGACGCGACTCAGCAGGAATCAGAATGTCGCCCCAGCGACACAGCAGCAGCAACGTAGCCGGACCGGGTCAGATCACAGTGGAGATTCTCAGACAAGCCAGATCAGCAGTGAGCAGGAACGTCAGCCAGGCCGGGTCGGATCACAGAGGAGGTTCGCAGACAAGCCAGATCAGCAACGAGCAGGAACGTCAGCCAGGCCGGGTCAGATCACAGAGGAGGTTCGCAGACAAGCCAGATCAGCAACGAGCAGGAACACAGAAGAGTCGTCAGTACAGGCCAAATCGGTACACCGGAAATCAGGAACACAGCGAACAGCAACACTGGCTCTGGAACACCACGAAAGGGCACCTAACAGGTGCCAAAGTCAGGTATAAAAGGGATCACTAGAGGCGGGCCAAACAGGCTCAACCAATGAGGGAGCTGCACAACAGAGAGTGACAGAGGGAGATCACAGGGACCGTGATACTTGGACCTTGACACCGAGGATTCTATACTTTCTTCTAAGTTAGACAGCCAGATTCTGATGGCTCTGGAGACACAAGCCATGGCTGTGTTTACTTTTAAACTCTGTCCCAGAAAAGTAAATTGTTTTTTTAGGGCTGCCTCCATCTTCCTATCCATACTATCTTTTAAGGACGAACCATCCTCCATGGGTATGGTGGTTCTTTTTGCGATGTGGGCTACTGCTGCATCTATCTTCGGTGGATCGGCCCAGTTTTCTGTCTCTTCCTCCATGAATGGATACATCCTTTGGAACCTTTTCGAAAAAGATACCCTTTTGTCTGATTTACCCCATTCTGTCTGAACTATCTCTGAGACCACTTTGTGGACTGGTAATACCGGAACCTGCTTTCTCTTTCCCAGGATGGAGGTGTCAATGACATTAAGTTCCTTTTGCTCCTCCGTTAGACCGAGGGACTTTCTAATTTGTTTTAGGAATGATTTCATCTTTTCTGTATTAAATGAACCTTCTTCCTCAATAATTTCTCCCTCTTCTTCTAAGGAGTAGGTCGATAAATCTGGTGCACTATCATATTCATTATCTTTCATTCTGGAGGATGTGCCTTCACTGGGATCATCCACCCTCTGACGCTTTCTGGATGTAGACTGCATAGAAGAAAAGGTATTCTGCATGGAAGACTTCATCCATGCAAGGAAGTCCTGAAATTGACCTTGCATACTTTGTCCTGTTACTTTCCTCATGCAATCCATGCAAAGTAAACTTGGGTCTGAAATAGGGAGTTGAGCGGAGCAACCTGAGCATTGTTTAAAAATCTGGGTTGACTTATCTTCTTTGGGGTCTGGAGGACCCTTATCTTTTGAAGACACGGTCTTCTGAGTTGACATATTGCAAGGTAAAACTTATCCTTTAATATATATACGCTTAAAATTATAAAAGGTTTAGCCCACGGTTGCTAGATACTAACTTGAGCTTAATTCAGAGGCCTTAAATAGTTACTTCTATGGCGTGTGTTAGAAGCTGGAACGCAAGGCCCACCTCCAACAATTAAACAGATTAGGAATAAAACACAGGCAAGTGCCTCTTACCTGCCCCTTTAGCGCTGCTATAGCGCAATGACAGGTGCCTCCATTTTCCTCCTGTTATCATCTTCCCCTTAGGTGCAGCCGCTAGCTTCAGTGTTCCATCCTCCTTCCTACTGGAACGCAGGACACATGACATCCGGTTCCTGTTTCCCTTCGCAGAGCGCTCACCACTTGTAGAGGAAAACAATACGAGGCTCCCTGACCGACCCAACGGTGGAGAATGCAACCACTCCTTCCCCCTGGCCTGGGCGGCATGAATGCGGCCGAATATGAGTGAGTAACGGGGATTTCTGATTACATTTGTCAGGTGATTTAGGATTAAATAAAGCTGCATAGCAGCTCTCCCTACTACAGCTGTAGGGCAAAAAGACTGACAGGGAGCACAGGGGAGAGCCTTTTAACAATTTTGATTTGCCCTACATCAGCTGGTGGGAGGAGACTATACACACTCTGTAGCCGTGGGAGGGAACACAGAGGAAAATAAAATCATTAGCACAATCAGCATGGTTTTATGAAGAACAGATCACGCCAAACTAATCTTTTCAGCTTCTATGAGGAAGTAAGCAGCAACCTTGACAATGGCAAGGCAGTAGATGTAGTATATCTAGACTTTGCAAAGGCATGTGATACAGTGCCACACAGAAGGCTGGTGTATAAAATAAGGAAATTGGGGCTAGGAGATAACCTTTGTAATTGGATACAAACTGGTTGAAGGATAGGGAACAGTGTGTGGTTGTAAATGGAAAATTCTCCAGTATAGTTAAAGTGGAGAGTGGAGTACCTCAGGGTTCAGTATTGGGTCCGCTGCTTTTTAACATGTTTATAAATGACCTGGAAATAGATATAGAAAGCAAAATATCAATATTTGCAGATGATACTAAATTATGCAAGGTCATTAATTCAGAACAGGATATTTTCTCTCTACAACGGGACTTACCTACAATGTCAGTTTGGGCAAACATGGAATATGAAGTTTAATATGGGGAAGTGTAAAGTCATGCATTTGGGAGGAAACAATCCCAAGGCTGCTTATGAACTTAATGGAATCATTTTAGGGGACTCATAGGGGACCTGGGTATCCTTGTCAACTACAAACTTGGAAACAGTGACCAGTGTCAAACAGCAGTAGCAAAGGCAAACAAAATCCTGTCTTGCATAAAAAGAGGTATTGAAGCAAGAGTGGATAACAATATTTTGACATTATACAAATCATTGGTAGGACCTCACCCTGAGTGTGCAATTTTGAGCACCGGTTCTGAAAAAGGATATACTAGAACTAGAGAGGGTACAGCGAAGAGCAACAAAATTAATTAAGGGAATGGAGGACTTGACATATGAGGAACAACTAGACAAACTTGGTTTATTTACTCTAGAGAAAAGACGACTAAGAGGAGACCTTATCACGTTGTACAAGTATATGAAAGGTCAATATAAGGATCTCTGTGGTGAGCTATTTATTCCAAGGCTTGACCAGGGGACACCCCTTGATATTAGAGGAAAGGAGGTTTAAACCTCAGCAGAGGAAGGGGTTTTTTACGGTAAGGTCTGTTAAATTGTGGAATTCATTGCCCAAGGAGGTGGATATGGCAGATACAATGGATACATTTAAGAGAAGATTAGATACATTTCTTTCAAAAGGGAACATACAGAGTTATACTGTTTATCAGTAGGCAGATCAGGAAGGTCTGGTAAAGACTAACTTAATTGGTAGCAGGAAAGCTATAAAATTCTCAGTTACTGGGGTATGAGGAGAAGGTTGAACTTGATGGACTTGTGTCTTTATTCAACCTAATTTACTATGTTACTAATTTACTAAGACATCAGCCCCATTATTAACACATAGAGCAGCAGTACTGTAGTTGCTGAAACATCAGTTGCATAGTTTAATGTGTTAACAACTTCCCAATGTAGTTCATAACCTCTATACATGCACGCATACAAACTGCAGCTTTAAATCGTGTTCACTGTCAGCTTGAAAGTGCACAAGATTTAAAGATGGAGCTCTTATGTGCATACCGACCTAAATTATGGCCTAGTCCTGCATGATTCAGCAGCTGTTAACTCCTTGATCTCTGCATTTTAGACGTCGGTTAACAGCTAGGGGTTAACTGAATGCTAAAATGCAGAGATCCATGTGTTAACACCTGCCAAATCATGCAGGACTAGGTTATCCATCTATAAATCTTGTGCACTTGCAAGCTGACAGTGAACAGGATTTAAAGATGCAGTTCTTATGTGTTCATAGCTGCTTCAAGTTTTAAAAGAGGGATTGGAGGTTTAAAGAGGCAAATTCTATAAACTGGGAGTAAACGTGATACAGCTTACCTAAGTTAAAAGCACGTGACTGCCAAGTTTTAACCCAAAAAGCAATGCGTTCCGTACCCCTCTGGTACTCAAAAGGTTAAAAGGGGGATTGGAGGTTTGAAGAGGCAAATTTTATAAAGTGGGAGTAAACGTGGTATAGCTTGTCTAAGTTAAGAGCGAGTAACCTCCTGGGAGCGATCGCCTTTAAGGTGCTTGCCCCCAGGCACTTCAAAATGGTGGCCAAAGGGGGGGTCCAGCATGCAAGGGGAGAGTATAGAACAAAGGATGGTTGAAGCTGGGCCCTTCATGGCCGGTGGGAAAGGTAGGGGGCAGGGATTTCGACACCTGTCAGGTGAGGGTGTATAAAGGTGAGTTAATCACGTACAACACAAAATTCAGCAGCTCTTACTACCAATAAACAGATTCAAGTAGGAACAATCAAAATCCATCCACAATCATATGGTGCAATTTCCAAGATTCAAAGATTCACATTCATCTCATCACACCGTTTAAACAATCTTCACTGACACAAAAATACATTGTTGCAACTGGTGCGAGTCAAAGAGCTTCTCCAGACTCCTTCAATGTGTAAATCCAAAACCAAAAAAGAACTCGCACTATCATAAGCACATAATGTATAATGCTAAAACCAATGTAGTTTTATTGCAGTAAACAAGATTTTAAAAATTCACAATGTACCTCCGTAGTGGATCTACATATGTTTCAAGGAGAGACTGTAATCATGAAGCGGAAACCAGCAGAGACATTCTAGTTGCATCCCACCGATCAATGTATTTTGCATCTAAGATGTTTAATCATGATCGGAGACGCCGACCACCGGAACTGCCTAAACTTTTGAACCCTCCTCACCCAATCTCAGAGCAGTATGACATCACCGTGCTGAAGCAAAATAGCAATTGCTCCAATAGCAAACTGCTTCTTGGCATTAAAAAATGTAACCCCTGCAGTGCTTATCCTAAACATATCAAAACCCCAAGATCCAATAATAAATGCCATTCAAAGTATTAGAAAGAATACCCTAAAATATAAAGTTGTTTCTAACCTAAATGTCTGTCGTGATAAGTGAAGTGTAATTACTAATTGACATTTTATTAAAGGATTATAAATAAAACATAAATTGTATACTAAGTGTACAAAACATTAATAAAGTGTAACATTGTATCCAAAACTATGACGAACACCAAATCCCACTGACTATACCATATAAGTGTATAGGTGCAAAGTAAGTGTTATGAATTAAAAATATTACATATATCAATGTCCTTAAACTACTGATAAATAAAAAGGAACTTGATAAAACATTACAACCCATTAATTATATGCAGAGGCATAGACTTCAACAAAGCAACAATGCGATCTTAAATATATTGTCTCATCTCATGAAACATGATAGAATATTATGTTCCATTAGTAAAATGCCTAAGCATAAAATTCAGCACAGGAACAATACAAACCAGAGTAGTGTCTCATGATGAATGTCACATCCCAAAATATATAAAGAACAAATATAATCTTTTTAACAATATATATAAGTAGCAACATCCACCATGATACAACTACAGCCAACCAGACAAGGAGAAAACAAAAGGCCAAACCAACCGGTGTCCAGTCAAAGCTATCTAAACAACACATGATTAATTACCCACGTAAGAAAATTACAATGTGACCTTTAAAAACAATAGAATAAAGACCCATAAATATACAGAATCAATAAACAGTTGAATAACCTACCAAATCCAAAAAAGTTTTTTTAAAGCGGAACTACCTCCTTTAAGAAAGATGTCCCCAAATAATTCCTCATCTGACAACTAGCTGCTCATTAGCGCTAGTCGCCAGAAGTATTACCTCCTTGATGCGAATGATCTACTGCTCCGGGACTGACAGGCAGGATGGAGCGCAGACATCTTTCCATAGTGATGTCTGTGCGCCTGCGTTGTCAGTCCCAGCCTGCTCTAGGAGGCGTTGCTAGGAGCCATTTGGCTCCAAAAGGGACTGACAGAGCAGGCGTGCAGACGTCACTATGGAAAGATCTGCTTTCAGTCCTGCCTGTCAGTCCTGGAGCAGTGTATAATTCGCATTAAGGAGGTGATAATTCTGGTGACTATCGCTACTGAGCAGCTAGTCGCCAGATGAGGAATTATACGGGGACATTTTTCTTAAAGGTGGTAGTTCCGCTTTAGTATCAAGGAACTAACTATCCTATAAAATAAAAAGCCAGAATGTTTGTCCAATGCAGTCATGCGCAGTAGAGACTGCCTGAACACACAGAATGCTGGGAGCATTCTTTGCATTCAGGCAGTCTCTACTGCGCATTACAGCATCTTGTGTGCTGCCAGTGAGGCGGCGGCAGTACGCATAGCAGGTTCTTTTTATCTCCAGAGGCGTGGGCAGGGATGTGCACAGACATTTTGGGGAGCAGAGGCTCAAATGAAAAAAAGGGCACTTTTCATATTTTTTTTTTTTGTTAAAAGGGCACGAGGGCACCTTTGACAAAAAGGGCAGGTGCTCAAGCCCCCCTTGGTGTCTATGTGTGCACGTGCCTGGGCGTGGGATTTTGATGGGGGCAAAGTTCGACCCACTTACACCAACCTATTTATGGGTTGGTGGGAGGAGTCCCGCGTCTTTGGAGATATGAACCCTTACAGGGCAGAGGTTGTGTGGTTCAGTGGATTTATAGATGACCTATTGTTTGTATAGAATGGTCAAGAATCACATATTGCACGATTCATTTCTTATCTCAATCAAAATGAATTGAATTTGGTCTTCACATCCGAGATAGCTTCAGTCACTATATCATTTTTGGATTTACATTTATTAGTTGACCCAACCACCAGAGAGATACATACCGATATATTTCGGAAGCTCACTTCAGGTAACAGTCTCCTTAGGGTAGACAGTTGCCATTCTAGACACACAGAGCTTGGAATACCTGTGGGGCAGTTTCTCCACCTACGTAGAATTTGTTCCACTGAATCTTCTTTTAAGGCTCAGGAGGAGATGCTGAGCCACAGGATCCATGAAAGAGGTTATTCATGTTGGATGGTGGACAAGGCTTTAGAGTGGGATAGAAATAGCAATAGAGAACAGTTGATACAGTATTGTCAGGGTAATCAGGCAAATAAGGACAGACACAAAGCTAAAATATAACCACCTTTATTTATTATCACAACAATAATGGTAGAGCCCACACACAACCCCAGACATATGTAAATAGAACCCAAGGTCCATGCGGAGCTGCACACTGTGCTGTGCACTGCACTACTCAAGATCTCGAGACTAGGGAAGTGGCTCAAGTGGGACAACAGAAGAATGCTAGAATATGTTTAAGTCACCACTTGGTCTGCGAACGGAGGCCAGAGAGTGCGAGAGCAGACCAGAGCCAGGAGGCACAGAGAGTACAGGTCAGGCAAACAGGTAGTGTAGGGAGCGAGTAGGCAGCCAGAGTCACAGGTCAGACAAGCCTGGGACTACATGGAGCAAGAGTAACCAGGCCACTGGTCAGGCAAATGGAGACTAAGCTGAGCAAGTAGGAGCCAGGCCACTGGTCAGTCAAACCAAGGACTACATGGAGCGAAAGTAACCGGGCCCTCAGGAAAGGCAACCGAAGGCTACACCGAGTGGGTGGTAGCCAGGGCCACTGGTTAGCCAAGCCTGGGTCATACACAGAGCGAGTAGTCAGCCAGAGCCACAGGTCAGAACCGATGTGGGTAGTCAGACAAGCCTTGGGTCATACACAGAGCGAGCAGTCAGCCTGAGCCACAGGTCAGAACCGAAGTGGGTAGTCAGACAAGTCAGGGTCATAAACAGAGCGAGATTCTCAGGCAAACGCGGGTCACAATGGAGAGCAAAGAGTAACGAGCAGGAACACAACGTAATGGCAATGACTCCTAGCCCCAAGGAGGATTATAAAGGAGCAGAAGGATGCGGGACCCAATTAGGCCACCAAGAATAGGCCCATAAACAGGCATCCGAGCCAGTGCCTGTAACAGACATAGTAATGCAGAGGTGGCTGCAAGGATGCCGGCCGACACACCACAGAGGAAGGAAGCACAGGCTAACTAGCCCTCAAACGTAGACTGTGATAAATATAAAGTGGGATCTGCTTCTACCTTGTATAAACCAAAGGGTATACAAGATTCTGTTTTCGAAGATAAAACAATGATGTATAGGCAGGATTCACATTTTAGTGATCAAAAACCTTTTTCAACAGCCTATAGTGTAGAGTTTGAGGAGATTGTGAAAAGACATTTACCCATTTTAAATGCAGATCCACATTTACAGCAGGTAATATTGAATGGTTTTAAGTTTGTTCTCGTAAAGCCCCTACATTGTCCACCATTCTGTCTCCTATTGTCTTCTCATCCACTAGATCATGTGATAGAAGGAGCTGGTTGAGTACTGTAGGTACCTTTAAGTGTGGGGGGGAATGTTGTGGCTGCTGTAAATTGATGAATGTGTCCAGACTTTTAGTTCTACCTACAGTGGTAAGTATGAAATGAGAGGATATCAATTGTGCCACTAGAGGAGAGATATATCTTTTTACTTGTTCATCTTCTAAAATTCAATATATATTGGTAAAACAACTAGAACTCTGAGAGAGAGAGAGACAGAGAATGAACAAGCAGCTCAGTGACATATGTAGTCTAGAACTACGTTCAGGTATATCCTTTCATTTCAAAGAAAAGTGTGGTATGGATTAATTTAAGGGTCAGGGTTTAGAATGAGTCTCCCAGTGTGTACGGGGAGGTAGCTTGGATGACAAACGTTACAGGAGGGATGTATTCTGGATTTTTGAGATGGGGACCAGGCATCCACAAGGACTCAATAGAGAGTATGATGTTACTTGTTATGTTTAAAATGGGTGTATCTTATATGACGAATAGCTTGAGTTTCTGTTCCCCGTCCCGATTCTGAATTTGATCCCTCAGATGGATGGATTTATGTATATGAATACTTTTTTGATACACTAGTTATAATATTTGAGATAAATTTGGATCCATTATTTGATTGATCTCCTGGTTGTATATTTATCATATAGTTAGTCCCTTGATATAAAAAAAAAAAGTTTTTTGGATTTGGTAGGCTATACAGCTGTTTATTGGTTATGTATATCTATGGGTCTTCATTCTATTGTTTTTAATGGTCACATTGTAATTTTCATACGTGGGTAATTAATCATATGTTGTTTAGATAGTTTTGACCAGACACCGGTTGGTCGGGCCTTTTGTTTTCTCCTCGTCCGTTGGATATAGTTGTATCATGGTGGATGTTGCTACTTATATATTTTTGTAAAAAGTTTATATTTGTTGTTTATATATTTTGGGATGTGACATTCATCGCGAGGCATTTTACTAATGGAACATTCTATCATGTTATTTCATGAGATAATGATATATTTAAGATAGCATTGTTGCTTTGTTGAAAGTGGAACTTTAAGCTGTTTCTAAGTCGCCATGCATTCATTAAGCGCATGGCGATATTACGGTGCCCGTGCTCCCTTGCTACTTTCTGTCAGTCTACACTGTGCTTTGCTCCCAATGGCTATTCTGTGTTTGTCACGCCCAGTATGGCCTTTATATACTGGGCTCTGGCACCCCTCCGGTGCCCTTTCGTGGTGTTCCTGTACCAGTGCTTGTTTCTGCTCAGTGATTCTCAGTGTACCAACTTGGCCTGTCTGACTACACTGCATCTCGTCTCCTGCCTGTGTACTGACCCGGATTGCCTAACCATTTTTCTGCGCCTGCTCCAGTGTACCGACCCGGCTTGGCTGACGTTCCTGCTTCTGTGTACTGACCTGGCTTGGCTGACGCTCCTGCTCCTGTGTACCGACCCAGCTTGGCTGAGATTCCTGCTCCGTGATTCGACCCGGCTTTGTTGACGTTCCTGCTCTGGCTGCCTCTGTGTCGCCTTGGCGACATTCCTATCCATCAGGCATTTTGTGTCGCTTCCGGTTGGTACGACCTCAGGGCGAGTTCCTCGGTTGCCCAGTCAGTCCGGTCACGGCAGTGTTCAACTGTGTCTCCATACTGCTTCTGCAGAGTGCAAGTGGCCTAGTCTCCGTTACTGCTACGGCAGTGTGCCATTGGCCTTGTCTCCGTTACTGGTCCTGCAGAGCGTAAGTGGCCCAGTCTCAGTTACTGCTACGGCAGTGTGCTATTGGCCTTGTCTCCGTTACCGCTCCTGCAGAGCGCAAGTGGCCTAGTCTCCGTTACTACTATGGCAGTGTGCCATTGTCCTTGTCTCCATTACCGCTCCTGCAGGGCGCAAGTGGCCTAGTCACCGTTACTGCTACGGCAGTGTGCCATTGGCCTTGTCTCCGTTACTGCTCCTGCAAAGTGCAAGTGTCTGTCTCCTTTACTGCTACGGCAGTGTGCCATTGGCCTTGTCTCCGTTACTTCTCCTGCAGAATGCAAGTGTCTGTCTCCGTTACTGCTACGGCAGTGTGCCATTGGCCTTGTCTCCATTACTGCTCCTGCAGAGTGCAAGTGGCCTGTCTCCATTACTCCTATGGCAGTGTGCCATTGGTCTTGTCTCCGTTACTGCTCCAGCAGAGTGCAAGTGGCCTGGTCTCCGTTACTGCTACGGCAGTGTCATATGTTGCTCAATTCCTGATATTACTCTGGCAGTTCACGTTTGTTCTGCTAACCTATTTCTGGGTGTTACATATCCTTAAGCTCTCTATATGGAGCGAGCTCCATCACAGACCTCTCTTCACATGGGACTGTTTACACTCATTGAAGACCATTAACCCATGCAGTACCTTTCTCCTGGGAATTCAATGTATTCTGCCTGACCTGTGTCAGTATATGCTGTTGTGGACTTTATGGTTATACTGGACCCGTGTAGGCATATGTATATGTAACCTGTCGTGTGTCTGTATTATTCTGCTTAAATACTACAGGACCTGTGAGGGTTATTATATTACTGTGATTTCAATAAAACTGTGTTTTATCCTAAACCACTGTGTCTGTGTGTCAAACAAACCGTTACAGTACGAAAAGGGCCATGACCTCAGACAGTAAAGGTGAGGGAAATACACAGAACATCCATTGGAGGATGGATGTACATGAGCAGCGTTTGGACCAGCTGGCACTGGCCATACAAACTATTCTTAAGCGCATGGTGTATCTCGATAAACAATTTCAGAATCCGGTGGTCTCCCCAGTTTCGACACCGGAGAGTCAATCCTTGACAGCTGTTGCCTCAGTTAAAGGGTTAACTGCTTCTGCTCCGCTACCACTCAGATACAATGGCGAACCCACCCTGTGCAGAGGGTTTATTAATCAATTGGAGATATTTCTGGAACTAACCCCTCACGCCTTTCCGAATGACCGCAGTAAGGTCGGGTTCATGATATCACTATTGACGGGCAGAGCCCTGGCATGGGCCAATCCCTTGTGGGAGAATGCTAAACCTTGCACCAGGAACTTCAGGGAGTTTGTACGGACTTTTCGGAGAGTATTTGAAGTTCCTGGTAGAGTCGCCTCTGCTGCCAAATGATTGATGGACATACAACAGGGCAGTCGTACTGTGGGCGACTATACCATAGAATTCCGTACACTGGCAGCAGAGGTAGGTTGGAACAACGATGCGCTGGTGGCAGCCTTTGCTCAAGGACTTGCTGACCGTATTAAGGATGAAACGGTAGCTAGAGAAGTGCCTAGTGATTTGGACGAATATATTGATTATCCCATTCTAATAGATTCTCGTATTCGTTAGAGACTTATGGCTAAAGACAGTAGGCTACGGCCTAGAAACAGTGGGCAAAACAGTTTTTTGATCCCACCCATGCCTCCCTCGCCTCCTATACCTCCTGATCGTAAACAGGGTTCCTGTGAACCAATGCAACTTGGGTTCACCAAACTATGTAAGGGAGAAAGGGCACACCTCAGGAGTCAGGGGTTATGTCTGTACTGTGGCAAAGCTGGGCACCTATTACGTACCTGTCCTGTACATCCGGGAAACAAACGCACGTAGGGTACCTTGGGGGACAGGCCCTAGGTGGTGTTCAGCAGTCCCTAGACCCGATTATACAGAAACCCATGATCCAGGTGGTATTTTCATGGGCAGAACACTCAGTGGAGGTTCTGGCCCTGGTTGATTCCGACGCGGCTGGTTACTTCGTGGACAGTTCATTTGCTGCGTTACATAAAATTCCGTTGGTCAGGAGGGAATCTCCCTTAGCCATTGAGGCCATTGATGGTAGACCGTTAGAACCAGCTCAGATAACTATGGAAACTATTCCGCTTTTTATGACTACTGGGGCCCTCCACACGGAGGAACAACGATTTCAGATAACCCATTCTCCTCATCATGCAGTCATTCTGGGGCTCCCATGGTTACATTTGCATAATCCCTAGTTTGACTGGCAGATTTGTGAGATCATCTCTTGGTCCGAGTACTATATGGAGCATTGTGTGACTCATCCAGTTAAGATTTTGTGTACCTCTCCCTCTGTGCCAGCTGAATACCACCAATTCAGTGATGTTTTTAGTAAGGGAGAGGCTAGCATATTGCCCCAGCATAGGGCGTACGATTGCGCCGTTGATTTGCCCCCTGGGGTTGTGCCCCCTAGGGGCCGCACGTCGTGCGAGGAAAATCGGGCCATGGAGGAATATACATTGACGATGCCCTTAAAAGAGGTATCATTAGAAAGTCTACCTCACCTGCTGGTGCTGGTTTCTTTTTTGTGAAAAAGAAGAATGGCGAGTTAAGGCCTTGTATCGATTACCGGGGATTAAATAAACTTATGTCCAAGGATGCCTACCCCATACCACTCATTACTGAACTATTTGACAGGTTGAAAGGTTCTTTCATTTTTACTAAATTAGATCTACGGGCTGCCTATAACCTGATCAGAATAAGAGCTGGGGATGAGTGGAAAACGGCATTTAATACCAGATCTGGGCATTATGAATAACTAGTCATGCCATTTGGCCTCTGAAACGCACTCGCTGTATTTCAAGAATCTATTAATGATATCCTTCATGATATGCTGCAGTCCTGTGTAGTAGTCTACCTTGATGACATACTCATACACTCAGCTAATCTGTCTCAACACATCAAGGATGTGTCCGAGGTCTTGCTTCGTTTACGCAAGAATAAACTATTCTGTAAAATGGAGAAGTGCAAGTTTCACTGGTACAAAGTGCCGTTTTTGGGTTTTGTGATCTCTAATGATGGTATTGCTATGGACCAGGCGAAACTCGCAGCAGTCTTACAATGGGCACGACCCAAAGGGTTAAAGGCGATTCAGCGTTTTCTTGGGTTTGCCAATTATTACAGGAAGTTTATCCAAAACTTTTCTACTATTGTTAAACCTCTGTCTGACCTTACGCACAAGGGTGCTAATCCATCCCAATGGTCTGATGCAGCTGATCATGCTTTTGAGACATTAAAATCCGCTTTCACATCTGCTCCTGTACTGTCCCACCCCAACCCTTCCCTTCCATTCACGTTGGAGGTTGATGCCTCTGGAATTGGGGTAGGGGCAGTACTGTCACAGCGCCCAGTGGCTAGGGGTACTCTGAAACTATGTGGGTTCTTCTCAAAAACACTCTCTAGTGCCCAGAGTCACTATGAAATTGGTGACAGAGAACTCCTGGCTAGCATTCTCACTTTAAAAGAGTGGCGTCACCTGCTGGAAGGTACCAGAGCTCCTGTATTAATTCTAACTGACCACAAAAATGTGACTTATCTCTCGGAAGCTAAAAGATTGTCCTCTCATCAGGCCAGATGGGCCCTGTTTCTATCTTGTTTCAACTTTGAAGTATCCTACTTGCCGGGCTCCAAGAATGTTAGGGCTGATGCCCTGTCTAGACAATTTGGGCCAGAGATGGAGAAGGATGAGGTCCCCGTACCCATCATTCAGCCTGATCGCATCCTGGCCACCCTACGTACTAGTATCACTTAACCACTGGGGAAGGAGATTCTGGCTACCCAGGCTACGGCACCCCCAGAAACCCCAGTGGGCAAGTGCTTTGTGGATGAACCATTTCATACCTGTTTGCTCGAAACATACCACTCTTCTAAGGCTGCTTGGCATATTGGGAGGGATCAACTAATATGGTGTCTCTCACAAGTATTTTGGTGGCCTTCCCTACGGGCTGACTGCTCCACATTTACTGCAGCCTGTACCACCTGTGCTCATGCCAAGACCCCTAGACACCTCCCAGTGGGCTTACTCCAACCAGTACCTAATAGCGAACGTCCTTGATCCCACATATACATTGATTTCCTGGGAGAACTGCCAGTGTCTAGGGGTTACTCGTTCATTCTTGTGGTGGTTGATAGACTCTCTAAAATGGCTTATTTCGTGGCCCTTTCTGGCCTCCCCTCAGCCCAGGAGTTGGCAGTTGTCTTTGCTAAAGAGGTGTTCTGGTTGCATGGGGTACCTAGAGTTCTGGTGTCCGACCATGGGAGCTAATTTGTATCCAGATTTTGGAAAGCATTCTGTAACCAGATGGGCATTCAACTGTTTCAACTGTCCTTTTCTTCTGCCTACTATCCCTAGACCAATGGAGCCGCCGAGCATGCCAATCAAGGACTGGAATGCTACTCAATGGAGACTGGGACTGATGGCTCATGCGTGCAGAAAAGATATCTGTACTGTAGCCTGGCAAGGATATTTTTAGAATCTGCGATTTTTTTTTTATTTTTTTATTTTTTTTTTTAAAGTAAGAGATATCCAAGCTAGTCGCCATGTGCTTAATGAATGCATGGAGACTTAGAAATAGCTGAAAATTCCGCTTGAAGTCTCGGCATATTATTAATGGGTTGTACTGTTTTATCAAGTTCCTTTTTATTTATCAGTAGTTTAAGGACATTTTTTAATTCATAGCATTTACTTTGCACCTATACACTTTTATGGTATAGTGGGATACAATGTTACACTATATTAATGTTTTGTACACCTAGTGTACAATTTATGTTTTATTTATAATCCTTTAATAAAATATCAATTAGTAATTACACTTCACTTATCATGACAGACATTTAGGTTAGAAGCAACTTTATAGTTTTTAGGGTATTCTTCCTAATACTTTGAATGGCATTGGATCTTTGGGGTTTTGATATGTTTAGGATAGCACGCAGGGGTTAAATTTTTTTAATGCCAAGGTGTAGTTTGCTATTGGAGCAATTGCTATTTTGCTTCAGCACAGTGATGTCTTACTGCTCTGAGATTGCGCGAGGAGGATTAATAAGTTTAGGCAGTTCCGGTGGTCGGCGTCTCTGATCATGATTAAACATCTTAGACGAGAAACGTGTTGATTGGTAGGATGCCACTAGACTGTCTCTGCTGTTTGCGCTCCATGATTGAAGTCTCTCCTTGAATCATTTGTGGACCCACTATGGAGGTCCATTGTGAATTTTTAAAATCTTGTGTACCTCAATAAAGCTATATTGGTTTTAGCATGATACATTATGTGCTTATGGTAGTGCAAGTTCTTTTTTGGTTTTTGATTTGTATAAAGGTGAGGCCAGAATTACTACTAACCTGTTTTGCTTGTGTCTTTCAGGAACGTGGATCATAGAGCAGAAGAAGTTGTTGCCCCAACGATGAATCTCCCTGCCAAAGAGATACTGCCAAGAACCCTTGGCGGCAGGTACAGTGGCCCTGGTTTCCAGGCCATGGCGCCAGCATTCTTCCCCTGTGGATATCTCTGTGTCCTCCCCTTTATCTGTTCCTCCATTACCCGTCCCCCCTTGCATCCTGCCCCTCTTCCTGATACTCCTGTGTTTGCTGTTGGGCCTCCTGAGGCCTCTTTGCCTTCCGCCCCTCTATCTGTTGCCCCATTATCTTCCCCTCTTGTTTCTGTGCCTGCTTTCCCCTCTGGTTCTATGACTGCCAGCCCTGCTCATATGTCCCCACAGTGCTTCAGCTGGTTACGGCTGGGGATTCTTTCCCTATCGGTTTCAGTCCTGTCATGTCGCAAGAGTGGTGCCTCAGGCAGGAATGATGATTAGGGAGGCCCCAGTGTCCTCATCGCTGCCCCAGACTCAAGGTCCGGAGATGAAAACGATGCCAAAATAGTTGAAGAGGAGAGGGTGCCCCAGTCCTCTCCTCCTGATGGTGTCGATGGTTTGAGACGGAAACCAGAAGTCACGTCAGACGTGGCTTCCTGTTCTCTGTCTGAGGCTGCCGGCACATGTGCAGTGTGCTGGCCAGCAGGAGAAACAGCAAATTTAAACAGGGAGCCTGCTCCTTAGGAAAGAGGGAAGCTCTGTCTCATACTGGGGGGGCAAAGCGGTTCAAGGGGGAAGTGGAGCAGTATGGGGGAGAACAGGGGGGAAGGGTATCACATGTGGGGCATATAGCAGGGGGTTCTAGGGGTCCAGGTGACCATGGGGGGGGGTTCTGGGGGGGTTGGGGGGCAGTATCCCTTTATGGGCAGTGGATATGGTCCTTGGGAGGGTAGGCTCCCAGATAGTAGGGAGTTCTTTTGGGCCTGAGCGTTTTAGCTGGGGGCTGGGGGTGCAACCATGGCAGTGGCAGGGCTGGCCTCAGCATGCCAATATGGGGAGTTGGGGGTTTGGCCCTTTTGGTGTCCCTTGGGGGGTTTGGGCAAGGGGGGTGGTTTGGAGGGGTTGGGGCTTCTGGGATTGGGGGACTGGGTCCTTGGGGTATGCAAGGGGAGGGCAATCTCTCTGCTTATCCGGGGGAGCAAGTGCAGTTAGGGGGTGGTCTGGGGTCTGAGGGGGTAGATAGACAGGACAAGGGGATTAGGGTGAAGCCAGTAGCTGGGCGGCCTGGTAATATTGTTTCTTGTGATTTAGACAAGGTGTCGGTACAGCTGTAGCCAGGAGCACAGACTTCAAAGCCACAAGAGGACAGGGTGGAGGAGACCCAAGAGCCAGTGGAGAACAGTCATCAGGAGGAGGGGGACGCCAGCAACAATGGTGATTCTACTACTATTGTAAATAATGTGTCAAATGGGGTGGAGGACTCGTCCTCTGAGGAGTCAGATTCTTCTGATTCCTCAGACGATGACTCTAAAGATGGTGTGGTGTTTAAATTCATGAAGAAATGTGTGAAGGGCTTGAATGTAAAGAAAGCAAACAAGGGGACAAAGGAGGTTAAGAAGGGGGTTAGGTTAGCAACAGCAGGGGAAACTTATGCATGAGCAATTACTTCTTTGCATGCACATGTTAAGGAGAAGGTTCAGAAGAGAATATGGGCAGGCAAGTACGTCTGTGTGTTTGATCTGACTAGGGAGGAAGCACTTGGAGTCAAGATTTTCCCCCTTAGGGCTCAAGGTCCACTGGAAGCACCTGGAAACTGAGCTAGCCTCATTGAAGGGCATTGTCAGTCATGGTAATCCACCTAATGGTGGTATTCCATATCTAATCGAAAATAAAAAAGATTCTAAAACTATAGCAGAACTGTTCTCCACCTGGTGTTGTTGCACCGAAGGAACAAATCTTTCTGGAGCTGATTGGCTAGCTGCAGCCAAGGAGGGAAAGGAGGCTCCACCCCCTGCATACACTTAGATAAATGTTCCTGCCTACAAGGGGCAGATCACCTCCCAGAGTTACCAGTAACCTGTATTGGATGACAGAGAAAATTACTTCATTTTGCCACAATTATTGGTTTATGTATGTTTTTGTTAACTGTGTGGGAAAGTAACTGTGGGGCTGAGCGCTTTAGTTAAAAGCGTGCGACTGCCTGGGAGCAAGCGCCTTTAAGGTGCTCGTTCTCAGGTACGTCAAAATGGCAACCATGGGGGGTCCAAAGTGCAAGGGGAGCATGTAGAACAAAGGATGGTGCATGCTGGGCCCTCCATGGCTGGAGGGAAAGGTAGGGGGCAGGGATTTTCACACCTGGCAGATGAGGGTGTATAAAGGTGTGGGAAAGTAACTGTGGAGGTGAGCGCTTTAGTTAAAAGCGTGCAACTGCCTGGGAGCAAGCGTCGTTAAGGTGCTAGTCCCAGGCACGTCAAAATGGCGGCCATGTGGGGTCCAGCTTGCAAGGGGAGCATGTAGAACGAAGGATGGTGCATCCTGGGCCCTCCATAGTCGGAGGGAAAGGTAGGGGGCAGGGATTTTCACACTTGGCAGATGAGGGTGGCTTCACATTACTACTAACCTGTTTTGCTTGTGTTTCCCACCCACCTGACCCAAGTAGGCCAAGATCTGGAGGGTGACCAGCACAAACAACATGGAAGTCTGAGGCGGAAGAAGCGTCGAAGATCGGGAAAGAAAGGGGAGGGAATGCAGCGTTCTCTGAGCTAGGGAAGGCTTTTGCGGGCCTAGTTGGGAACTGACTTTGTGGTCAGGCTCTGTGATGGCAGGAAGGGCGCAGGCCTAGCCACCTGGTGGGGTGGATGTTTGGAGAGGCAGAGTTATGGTATGGTGTGTGAAAGCACGACATAAATTATGCAGTGCTGTTCTCACATTGCATCCAAGGCAGAGTAAGCATTAGCAGACTAATTACAGAAGGTGGCGGATCAGTTTCTTGCTGATCTGAGAAAGTAATTTGTGACTGCCAGCCAATCCCCTGTGCAGAGTGAGTGAGAGACAGTCCAAATAAATGGCCTTTTAAAGTGCCAGCCTTTCCTCCATTGAAAAAGGTTTCCCCAAATCATGGAACTACGTATCTACCGATTCACTCTTATGGCAGGCCTGTATGGACCTACTTTCTACATGTGAAGCCAGAGTCTAGATGCCAGGTTACATTTTGCTGGTCACCATGGCAACCTGGCGCCTGCTGTTTGACGAGCCCTGCTGTATGGGTTACTAGAAGCAGAAAACTACAGTAATTACAAGCTCCAATTTTTTCTTCATTTTTTTTCAAACATGACTTGCCTGTATTTAAATGGTTGTGTCAACTACAGGAATGAAGAAAAGGTACACAAAGCATGCAATTTTGGAAAGAAGGTAACCCACTGCACCAAATGAGGGGTTACTTGCCTTTCTACCCCTAGCCTGGTGTACACAAATGTTTCCAGAATTTTCACTAAATAAAAAAAAATATGCATTTTATTTCATTTTTTTTACATTTCCACCTCTTCAAATGTGCTAAAATATTTGAAAACTATGGAATTCCTTACTGCGTTCATTAGCTACTACTCGGACAAGAAAAATGGCATGGGTTGATATACATTAGGGAATGCTACAAGCTGCCTGCACTAAAATGGCTCTAATTAAGACAGATATGATGGAAAGGTATGTAAGGAATAACATTTTGGTGACTGTGACTAATAGTGGGCAGTAGGACAAGGCTGGGGGTGTCAGACAGTCCTTTTAGGGAGCTGTGTCTTGCAGTTGACTATAGAACCAGGCTTGCGGGGACTGACTATTTTTGTGGGGATCTGTGCCTACCGGAGTGTAGTGAACCAGGAGGAGAGGCACCCTCAGATAGTGTATGTGGACAGTGGATCAAAGGGCTGGAGGTGGTGTATTTGTGAGTCCAAAAGGGGTGTCCATTGCATTTACACCTCCCTGGCAATCTTTTATTATTATTTTTAAATGCAATTTAACCTTTTGAGTGCCAGATAGGTATCCGGTTCATTGCAATGTATTGTATCTTTCTGACACTCAAATGACCCCTCCTGGTGTCTCCCAAGCTACTGATATTCTTGATATCACTGGGAGATCAACAGAGGAGATTCAGGGGGAGCAGCATGTCTCCCCTGCTTCCATTCTACCCAAACATTCTAGTAGGAGTGGGCCCAATCCTGTCCACTCCATTCCAGAAACCTTGCTATGCTGCTCCCCTGCATCTCCTCCACTTACCTCTCAAACCAATCGTCTGGAATATCTATAGCTGGGGTATTATGGGGGGGAGCTGATGCCCCCATGGGATCTGGGTTATTTATTTATTTTCTTCTGCTAGTTATACCGGCATATGCATTATAGCCGTAAAATGTGCAGGCTTGGGACAGTATGAACTGCTGGCCAAGCCCGTATAAGGAAGGAAAAGCAGCTTATCTGATATGCTGATCTTCATTGCAATCACTGACAGAAAGCTTCATATTTATATAGAGTATCAATCTTGATTTGACAGGGAATTGTGACGGATGATTTGCAAAAATGTATTAATTCCATCAACAGATAGTCATACATCCTCATAGATTTTCAATGTGATCCGACAGGCTGAACCACTCATGAACTGGCAAATGGCTGAATGCACAAGGAAATCTTGAATTTCCTTGTATATTCAGCCATTTGATGATTAAACCACTTAGGGCTAGATCTAAAGGCTCACGTTAAACCAGCCGCTAAGTAAAAAAGGCACATCGCTCGCAAAAAATACATGATTTATGGCAGATACAAAAGGTACTCTACAAGAATAGCTATCGAGCGTAGGACAACTAAAATACGTAACACAAAACCCGTTAACACACCTGTTAAAGCATCACTGTGCAGCCAAATCACCCGATAACACAACTAAAGTCAAAATGTAACATAACGGCTGCCGTTGGTTAGTAACCGGATTGATGCACCAACAAATTCAAACACACAGCCAATCCCAAGGCCCCAAAGTATCCAAAAAGTTAAAATACACCTATATATACCCAAAAATAACCGTCACACACTGTCTGTTATCAAGTTCTTTCAAGCTAGATATCAGGACCCAGGAGCGGAGGATAGTGTCAAGAGCGAGGGAGAGGGGAGCATTCATTGGAGGTAGAAGGAGTTTTTGGAGGTTGGAGAGAGTAGAGCATTGCACTCAATTCGACACATATCACACCTTTGCACACATTACATACACCCATACAAACTCTAACACATACACATAGACACACATAGTCCTTTTTCTTTTATAACACCTAACACATTTATAAACTTTATTTTGTCAGTGTGAATCTGTGAGTCAAAGTGTGTGACAGAGAGTGAGTAGATCAAGTGTGTCTGTGAGGGCCTGTGGGAGTGCCTGGGTGTGAGTGGGTGAGTGATGGCTAGGAGAGGAGGACAGGAGAGAGGGATGGGTATAGTAGTGTAGGAGGAGGAAGGTCAGGAGGGCATTCCTGAGCAGGGTGGGAGAGGGAGATCCACAGGGTGGAGGGGACCCGGCCTACAAGAGCAGGCACACAAAGGAGAGGGGCAGCTGTGTCAGTGGGAAGAGGTGTACCCGTTGAGGAGCACCCTACACAGTCAGGGTCATAGCAGGCAGGACACTCCAGTTCTGAATCCTCCCATGCCGGAGCTGAGGAGGGCAGGATCAGGGATCCCAAATACACCGAGGAGGAGAACACTGCTCTCGTGGAGGTTGTCCTCGAGAAAGACAGTGTCCTCCACCCGACTGAAAAGGTCCCTGGCCTGTCAGCGAGGAGGAAGGCGGTGCCTCCATGCAGCCGGGACGTGGAGTCCATCAAAAAAACTATCGCCAAACAAGCCCGAGGCACCGGAGGTGGCCCGCCTGTCCCTATCACCTTCTTCAGGTGGGAGGAGATGGTGCGGATGAATATGTCCCCAACACTGATTGAGGGGGTCCCTGGAGGATCGGACACTGGGGATGAGAGGAGCCTCCACACTACCGGTAAGTGTATCACCACATAACCACACACCACATCAACCAACACAAGCTGCAAACACAGTCACACCTCAACACATGCCCATCATTCATCCACACAACTGCACCAGCACACAGCACCCTGAGGGTTAAAAACAGGACAAATGGCAAGGTTCAATCAGGGCCAAACCTGTCCAAGTCCCAGTTCAACCCTCTTGTCACTATTCTCATCACACAAAATACACATAAACCATGCTGTTTAAATTGTGATCTGTTAAACATCATTACTGTTCCCACACAATGTCAGCCATGTACCCACAGGGAAACCAGCACATAACCCCTTGAGTGCTAGAGGTATCATCAATGCATCACTCAACAATGCTTTGGCAACCCCTCTGGTACTCAAAGGGTTAAACAGAAAACAAACAAGTCGATAGGCTAACGATCACATGCTACACAGGGGACATTCACTAAGCGGTGACAAAGAGATGGTGGAGATAATTAACCCTTACATACCCTGACTTCACCAATCCCAGTGTTAGTCCATGGAGAACATACAAACACATGAATCAAGTTGCAAAGGTCCCATTGTATAGACT
Source organism: Rhinophrynus dorsalis (assembly GCA_037306005.1). Lineage (NCBI taxonomy): Eukaryota > Metazoa > Chordata > Amphibia > Anura > Rhinophrynidae > Rhinophrynus > Rhinophrynus dorsalis. The sequence goes on from CM074718.1 coordinate 305,603,402, forward strand.
CCATGCAGATTACTGGAGAAGTCAGCATCATGTCCAGTTCACCAGGTCTAATACACCGCTTACTGAATCACAGAAAGGATGGAGTAGGTCACAAATCATAGTGCCACTGAGAATAACTGGTTGTATGTGCAACACACAGGCCTAAAATAATTCCCCAGAATTAAAGGTGAAAAAAGTAAGCCTTGGTGTTGTGTCTGCAATCATTTACTCTAACTTGAAATTACATATCTCACATTTGATTCACACATGGATCCTCATGAGTGCTGATGCCATGGATGGATGGTACACCAGCCACTGTTTGCAGGATACACATGGGAACCAAATATGAACCATTGTACCTTGGTCACCAACAGGCCATGAATGATGGATATCTCGAATTGAGTACAGTTGCCTCACTGAGGAAGATGGATGGGCTCATACAGAAAGAAAAACAAAGATATCCCTCACCACTGGCTTGATTGTCGCCCTTCAGGATTCAACTGGAACACACGACATGGACAGAATCCTGTCCAGTACATCAATCTGTCATTGCCAGGGTGGTATCCCATGCATCACAATGCAATGCGTAGGATACCATCATGGCAACCAGAGTCACCTGTCAAATAATTCAAAATTGTTCATTGTACAGGATAACTGAAAATATAGTGATGAATGCCACTTGAATCCCACTGCAGAGCTGTTCACCAAAAGATATGTCTACAAAGAAAAACAGTCAGATATGTATGTGGATAGATACCTTTCAAATGGGTACAAACATATCCCAACAAGATGTGAACCCAGAGATTAGTTCAAGTACGTGTGATTGCCTTCCTGGCCATATATGCGCACCCATCACAAACTAACTCTTATTGCTATCATCAGAATACACATACACATACACATACACCTTACTTAGATGGGATATATGAGGTATGTTTGTATTCATGATATCAATAAAAGTTAGTTTGTGATGGGTGCCCATATATATAGGCAGTAAGAATCACATGTACTGAACGGATCTCTGAGTTCATATCCAGGAAGGATATGTTTGTACCCATATGAAAGGTACATATCAGACCACATTCCTTTCTGTTTAACTGTAATGGTATAGCAATGGTTAATTTCACCTTGATGTAATATTATAGGCATTATTACATCAAGGTGGAATTAACCATTGCTATCCCATTAAGGGGATAGTAATACCCAAAATGTGAAGAGAAAACCATATGTCGTAGGGTTAATCCCTCCGAGTAAAACAAGGGTATTCCCAGTGCTTAAAGGTGCTCTAATCAAAAAGTATCACAGCTCAAAGTTGAGTATTTCAGGGGCAATATCCCAGTGGCTTGATATCGTACAATGGCGATGTTGCTAGACCATCCTATGGACAGCTCTGGTCCCGGGACCATTAATCCCCATAGGATGATGTAGCAACAGTACCAATGTACAATTTCAGGCCACTGGGATATTGCACCAAATTATTCAACTCTGAGCTGTGATCCTTTTTTAAAAAACACCCTTCAGCAGTGGGAGTACCCTTGTTTTACTCAGGGGGATGAAACCTACAACATATTTCATCCCTTACACATTTCAAGTATTAATATCCCTTAAATCCGATCATAGATCCATTTACTGATCACAAATTCTCAATTCTCCACACAGCTTACGGGCCTCAGTGAGGAGTATATGGAGGAGGGGACCAGCCAATGGCCACCGTACACAACATCAACACCTCCACCCCAACTGGCTGCATCACAACTGTTAGTTTCATGTTGGAGACTGTTCCTCCCTGGGGATCGGGTAGTATAGTTTGTCTCTAAGGGGTTATCACGGGCCTTGTCTGGCTGAACCAGAGGGGCTAATCTAGCTTCGTGGCTAGCAACGTTCTACGGCTAGGCCGCAGCACAACTCCTTCGGGGCAACCACCGTACTCAAGCTACATACCCTAGTGTCGCACCCCAGCATCTTGCTCCCCGATTTCTTGTTGGAGGAGTCTGACCTTCATCTGTGTTCTCTGCTCAGGGTTACTCCCGTCAGCCTATCCTTGTGTGTGACAGATCCTAGGTGGGAGCCGAGCACTTACCAGTGGCAGAAGTATGACCCTTGGCCACTCAACTGTCAGCACCTGGCCTGATTGGGGAGCCCCAGTGCCCTCTACTGAGGGAGGATTTCACTCCACCAGCACAGAAATCAGTGGGCAGCACTGGGTCACTCGATGTGGTGGACACATACACACAGTCTGCAGAAGCCACCCCACCAGCTGTCACAGCAGTAGCAGCCACAACACACCCAGCAGAGGAGACAGCAGAGGCTGAAGAGACAGCAGGGGCTGAAGAGACAGCAGAGGCTGAGGAGGCAGCAGAGGCTGAGGAGACAGCAGAGGCTGGGGAGACAGCACCAGAGTCACCGGGCACAACCATCTCCAGCAGTGCACGCCCCACGGGGTTGGAGCCGGAGTGCCTGGCCCTGCAAAGGAGGCTACTCCATTCAAGCCACACCACCACCAACAATCTCACAAGGAGCCAGAGGGAATCCCGAAGGAACATCAACAGGTTGGAGACAAGGATCCAAGCCCTAGAGTCGGAGGTGGCCAGGGTGAACACACAACTCGAGACTGATGGACATGTTTGCACAGGTGCTGGTGGAGTTGCGAGAGTTGAACCGCAGGGAGAACCTGGGGATGGAGAGGGAGAACCTGAGTTCCACAGATGGGTCCACTGCACCCACACCCCCCTCCAGTGTTACCCCTGAAGCCACACCTAGAGGGCAAAGGGTGACCAAGCAATCAGCCAGGGCATCCACCTCCCCCCCAAAAAAAAGAAGAAATAAGATGCCCAGCTTGTTCTCTTCCCCTCAATAAAGGAACATTGTGCTTTGGAATCCTGTGTGATCTGCTTTGTTTGCGGGTATGGATTGGGTGGCAGAGTTGTCTCCAATGCATTTCCAAACAATGCAGTGAACACAACTTCTGCCTGGGTAAGATGTTTGTGTGATGTTACACCATGGGTTCACACACACACACACACACACACACACACACACACACACACACACACACAAACCATTGTCCAAATTCAACTGGCAATCCATCCCTGGAGCCATATAACACTACAGTGTTATGTGGCCATGATGTGGGTTTAAATTTAAATATAACATACCCCTTATCACAACAACTGGTGCAACACTGAACATTCGTCTGCATCAATTGTTGTGGTTAAGGGGATAACCAAACAAACAGCTACGTGACTTAGCAGGGAAATAACAAGCAGGACAGATGGAACATGTATCAATATGGTCTTTGATTCCAACTCATATTGTGCAACTGACTTACAGGGTAACCCAATGTTCACCCTAGGATCTCAATGTGTGTGTGCTACACATTGTGATCCTAGGGTGAGCATTGTGTTCTCCAGTAAGTCAGTTGCACAATAAGGGTTTGAATCACAGCCTAACATACTGGATAACCCAATGATCTTTCTAAGATTTCAATGTGTAGCACACACATTGAAACCTTAGGCTGAGAATTGGGTTGTTGTTTAACTAAGGTTGTAACACACTTCACCAGTGATTCCACTTGTCCACTTGGTCTGGTTCTTTGTTGATGTAGCCCATGTACTGAGATATGTCTGTCAGATACCTTCTGCGGTGGCTGCTCGAGCCGACCGCATTTACCCTTAGCGGCTCCAGCCTCATTGTCCTCTTCTCACTGTGCCTCTGTTGAGCCTCTGTTGCGGGGCTCCGGCAGCTGGTGATGTCATTTCTGGACGCACGTCCAAAAGCAAGGATGTGCGCTCCATTTAAAGGGACAGCCACCTGTTGGCTGCTCCTCCTCTTCCTGCTGCATCTCCTATTTAAACTGCCTGGACACAGGGCTTAGGTGCCGTTTCGTTTGTGTCCAGTGCAGTTCTAGTGTTTGGGCTCAGTGTATGATTTGGCTTGTCTGACTAACTGATCTGGTGCTGACCTGTGGCTCTGTCCGAGTACCTGCTCCGTGTATGACCCTTGGCTTGTTGGACATCCATTCTGGTGCAGACCTGCGGTTCTGGCAGACTAACTGTTCTGTGTATTGCTCCTGGCTTTGGCTGACTACTCGCTACATGTATGACCTCTGGCTTGTTTGACTATCCATTCTGCTGTTGACCTGGGGCTTTGTCCACTGCGTATCCAGCATACCAACGCTTCAGTAGACATCCTACCTGGTGCAAACCTGTGGCTCTGGCTGATGACCCACTCTGTGCATGACCTCTGGCTTGTCTGACCACCCAATCTGGCACTGACCTGTGGCTCTGTCTACTACCTTGTGTGTGGCCTTCTGTTTAGTAGATAACCAATCTGGTCAGGCTTGTGGCTCTGGCAGACTCCTTCCTGTTGCCTCCCAAGTTGCCAGCTCTCCCAGGTGCAGACCTGGGACCTTGGTTACCCTTATCTCTGTCTGGCTTCTCCCAGGTGCGGACCTGAGGTATTGCAGACTCCTGTTCCATTGCTGGGACACGGTAATATAGAGTATCACACGGTAGCAGGCTTCTATTCCTGGTAGTTGTCTCTTGCTCCGTTGTATGCTTCTCTTCATCTTGCATATTGATTTACTGTCTTGTGATATTTCTGTATATTTGCTGCCTTAATAAAGTTGGTGTTACCTTAAGTACTTGTCCTGTGTTTCCTTGCTGGGATCGTGAAAATATCAAACTACAGCAACCTCAGGACATTGATCATATTGAGCAAAACAGAAACCGTGGACATGACATCACTGTGGAGGTATGTCCCCTGTATCACCTCTTAATCACTCACAACACACATTGGTGTATCATTGCCATCATGTCATTGCATGTATACTTCACAGAGTGCGCTCATGGTCAAACAACTAGTGGACTCCTGTGATGTAGGTCATGCCTTCCTTTGGATGAGGGATATTCTAGCCTTGGGTATGGTTCCACATTGACAGGTGTTTGATCCAACATTCATTCATACAGACACAGATTGAATCGTTATGGTTCTCCTATATTGTGTCTCAAAATACATTGAAACATACATGTGTTTTCTGGGTATATAGCCTACATGCATTAAACACTTGTATGAGCACCCAAACGGTACATTTAAACTAAATCTGAATATTTTCAAAACACTGGTGCTCTGATCATGTGTTGTCCACATGATTTGGCAACTCTCATCATGGAAGTGTTGTCAAGACTTCAGTCCAGTCACATGGAAACTCCTCTGTTCAAGGATGGATCGTGCTATGGATGCCTGTGGGACAAGAGGACAGGATTTGGAACAGCACCCTTGAAATGATCATCATGCAACAGCTACAACATCGTTATCCCCTTAATCTTTTACGTTACAGTGGGGTACACAAACCATTGCTCTGTGATGTGTTGTGTACTGGTCTGTAAACCATTATGGGGGGAACTGAGGGGATGTCAACCAGGCCTAGGGATATATGCCCCTGTGTCACAGTTGTGTAAGAACACTCAGACAATTCAGTAAGGTAAAATCAGCTTTATTAAGAATAATAAAGTACACTAAGGTCACCCTTCACAGGTCCCGATCCCAACAGCACCGTGGCACTTCCCAAATCTGACACAGGTCAGGATGCTAGGAAAAATATCAAAACAAAATAGCAAACACTAGTAGGCTTTCTCTGACGACTGGAACCAGGAACAGAACCTCAGCAGTACCAAACCTAGGAATTGCACCAAACCAGAGAGGCGGTAGGTAACTGCAGGGCAGATTCCCTAGAAGGCTAGGTATAGAATGCCAGCAAGACAGGACACTGGAGAGTGACCTGGACCCTAGAGTACTAGGGATAGCAGAGGTACGGTAATGGATACAGCAAGTGACCAAGTCTCAGCAAACTAGATAAACGGAGGCTACACAGCAAGTGACCAGGTCCCTAGCAAGCTAGGGTATGCGAAGGCAACACAGAGACCAGGCAAGGAATACTCCCTAGCAGACTAAGGTAAACGGAGGCAACACAGACAGGCCCTGGCGAGGGACTACTCCCTTGCAAGTTAGGGTACCGGAGGCAACACTGATAGGCACTGACAAATGACTAGACCTCAGAAGCTAGGTGTCACAGTACCTAGTTTCCAGTGCTGCCTCTTCAGCGACGCTCAGCGTTTTTCCACGCTTCATCTGCAGGCAGAGGCTTCAAGCATGCTGCAGGCCTCTGTTTTATGTGTGTTCATTTCCTGTAGTCTCCTCCTACCTACTTCCTCCCTCTAACTGCTCCGCCTATCTATTTCCTGTGGAGGGGCTTAAAGGGCAGACTGAGTCCTGACTCAGTCACCCTTACGTTGGTTTTCTGAGCAGTTCATTATCTAGTATTCCTGATTCCTGTCCATGATCCGGCTTGTCTGTCCATCCATTCTGGTGTTGACCCGTGGCGCTGTCTGACTATTCTCCTTGTGCGTTCTGATTTGGCTCAGATATCCTATCTGTTGCAAACCCGTGGCTCTGGCTGACTACCCGCTCTGTGTATGACCTAGGCTTGTCTGACTACCCACTCTGGTGTTGACCTGGGGCTCTATCCACTGCTCATCCAGCATTCCATCGCTTCAGTGGATATCCTATCTGGTGCAAACCCGTGGCTCTGGCTAACTACCCGCTCTGTGTATGACCAAGGCTTGTCTGACTACCCACTCTGGTGTTGACCTGGGGCTCTATCCACTGCGCATCCAGCATTCCATCGCTTCAGTGGATATCCTATCTGGTACAAACCCGTGGCTCTGGCTGACTACCCGCTCCGTGTATGACTTTGGCTCGTCTGACTATCCTATCTGGTGCTTACTAGAAGGCCCTGTCTGTTCTCTCCTAGGGTTGGTTCCGTTATTCAGACATCCTTCCTAGTATTGACCTGGGGCTAGCAGACTCCCATCTACTGACTGCAGGCTGAGTCAGTATCTCTCTTAGGCGTTACTTTACCGCAAGACTCCAGCAGGCTGAGGCCTAGTCTCAGACAGTGAGGTGGTGATATTGGGAGACTGCTATTCCTGACACAGTACTCGCCTTTTCGATCACCCACTGTGTGTATATATTTATATTGCATGACTGTTATTATTCTCATAATAAAGGTTATATTACTATACCGTCTGACTCCTGGTTTTGCTTGCCAGCCGTAACAGTACATAAGGGTCATGACAACAGACGGTGATAGTGATCCTCCTTTACAGAGAATATTTGACAGAATGCAGGATCAGGATCAACGTATTGATCAGTTGGCAGGTGCCTTGCAGACCCTGCTTGGCAGAACCGCTCACTGGGAATGCTATAACCCGCAGCAGGTGGCCACCTCAGTTTCTCCAGCTGCTACCGTCTCTGATGCAGGACTGGTCAGAGAGTTAACTGGGTCTGCTCCACTCTCACAACGCTATAGTGGGGAACCTGAGTTATGTGCGGATTCCTTAATTAGTTGGGCATATACCTGGAGATGCTTCCTCATGCCTTCCCTACTGAGCGCAATAGGGTTGGACTTATGATTTCTCTCCTGGCTGGCAAGGCATTGGCTTGGGCGAATCCATTATGGGAGATGGAGAAACCCATAATATACAATTTTACTCAATTTGTGGCCTCATTTAGAAGCATATTTGACGTGCCAGGTCGCTGGACCTTGGCTTCCAAACATCTGATGACCATCTGCCAGGGTAACCGCACGGTGGCAGAATACGCAATTGAGTTTCGAACCCTAGCAGCCGAAGTAGGGTGGAACAATGAGGCCCTGATAGCTGCATTCTCCCAAGGGCTTTGCGATTACATGAAGGACGAGATTGCTGCTCGTGACCTACCTAATAGTCTGGATGAGATGATATCCTTTGTCATCTTCATAGATATACGGGTCCGGGAGAGACCGTCATTTAAGGAGCACCTGCAGAGGCATCCTACCAGCATGTCCTACAGCTTTTCTTACCCACCCTGTCCTCCCTCACCTCCCATGCCTCCTGTTTCCAACACTATCGGTGGTGAACCTATGCAGGTAGGGGCTACCCAAATCTCTGCGGCGGAGAGGGCCCATAGGTGGAGGGAGGAACTATGTCTGTACTGCGGTAAGAATGGTCACTTCTTGAAATCATGCCTGGTACGTCCGGTAGACACTCGCACCAAAAGATCCTGTCTGGGACAGATCTTAGGTGGCATCTCACAGTCCCCTGAAGCCTCTCAGGCTAAACCCTTGTTGGACATAGTCCTATCTTGGGCCAAAGAGTCTATCCCTGTGCCTGCTCTTATAGACTCTGGCGTGGCAGGTTATTTTGTGGACGCCGCATTCACTGAGAGTTCTGGAATTCCTTTACTGCTTCATGATACTCCTTTGGCAGTTGAAGCTATTGATGGAAGACCCCTGCTGCCAGCACTTATTACCCACGAGACGACCCCACTTACACTAAGCGTGGGAGACCTGCATAAGGAAACCCTGAAGTTTCAGGTGATAAACTCCCCGCACTATGCTATTGTATTAGGGTTCCCCTGGTTACAAAAACATAACCCTAAAATCTTCCAGGTTGGAGATAGAGTGTGGTTGCCTTCCCGTAATTTGCACCTCCAGGTCCCATGCAATAAACTGGCTCCTCGATTTGTTGGTCCCTTCAAGGTGTTGCACAAGATCAACCCAGTGGCTTACACATTGGAACTGCCTGCCAATATGCGGATACATAATGTCTTTCATGTCTCCCTGTTAAAGCCCCTGGTCTGCAACCAGTATACCTCTGCTCCTGTCCGTCCTGCTCCCGTGATAGTTGCAGATCACGAGGAATATGAGGTTCAAAGTATTCTGGACTCCCGTGTGGTTAGAGGCCGTTTACAGTATTTTATCCATTGGAAGGGATATAGTCCGGAGGAGCGCTCCTGGATCCCTGCTGCTGATGTTCACGCTCCTCTCCTGGTGCGCAGATTCCATGCACGTTTCCCTGACAAACCTGGTCCGGTCCCTCGGAGGAGGGGTCTTTGAGGGGAGGGTACTGTCACAGTACCTTGTTTCCAGCGCTGCCTCTTCAGAGACACTCGGCGTTTTTCCACGCGTCATCTGCAGGCAGAGGCTTCAATCATGCTGCAGGCCTCTGTTTTATATGTGTTTGATTCCTGTAGTCTCCTCCTACCTACTTCCTCCTTCTAGCTGCTCCGCCTAGGTATTTCCTGTGGAGGTGTTTTATCACGGTTCCCGTGATCTGGCTGTCACTACTTGTGGTGTTGCGCTCCCATTGGCTGAGCATTGTTTGGCCCGCCTAGTATGGCCTTCATATACCGGGCCTCTGGCACCTGTCAGTTGCCCTTTTGTGGTGTTCCTGTACCAGTGTTACTGTGTTGCTGTGTTCCTGCGTTCCTGTGTACCGACTTGGCCTGTCTGACTACTCTCATTTGTTTCTGCTCCGTGATTCGACCCGGCCTGGCTGACGTTCCTGCTCCGTGATCTGACCTGGCTTGTCTGACATTCCTGCACTGTTATTTGACCCGGGCCTGGCTGACGTTCCTGCTCCGTGACCTGACCCGGCTATCCTGACGTTCCTGCGTAGAGTTCCAGCCTGCGATCCTGATCCTGTGTCGCTTAGGCGACATTCTGACCTTCCGCTGTGCTGTTCATTTGCAGACTGAGTATTGTTGTCTCCGATACACTGAGCCTTCCGATTAACTCTTGCAGAGCACTGTTGCCTCCGTTACATTGAGCCTTCCGTTAACACTTGCAGAGCACTGTTGCCTCCGTATACTGAGCCTTCCGTTAACACTTGCAGAGCACTGTTGCCCTCGTTTCACTGTGCCATCCGTTAACACTTGCAGAGCACTGTTGTCTCCGATTTATTGAGCCTTCCGTTAACACTTGCAGAGCATTGTAGCTTCCGTTCCACTGAGCCTTCTGTTAACACTTGCAGAGCATTGTAGCCTCCGTTAACACTGAGCTTCCGCTTACTCTTACTATACACCGTGACTCAGTTACCACACCGGTTGGGTGCTGTTGGGCGAATCCATCAGCTCTTGCAGTGTACAGAGTTTCGTTACCGCATCGGTCAGGTGCTACTGGCTCTTACACCTCAGCTCTTGCAGTGTCTGTGTCTCCGTTAACTCACCGGTTGGGTGCTACTGGCTCTAGTCCCTCAGCTCTTGCAGTGTTCATTGTCTCCATTACCGCACCGGTCGGGTGCTCACGGCTCAAGGTAGTGCTAGCTCTTGCAGAGTATTGTGGCCTCCTTTTCCTGCTCAGTACAGAGAGTAGTCTCAGTCCTGCCTTACTGTAGGTGCTTCCACTTCTCGCACCACAGTCTCTTGCTACCTTTACCATCTACTGGGCATTGTCAAACACACCACCACAGAGACTGATTACTTTCCATGAACTTTAACCCATGTTGTGCTGGAATTGCATGATTATGCCTGTCCTGTGACAGTATATGTTCTTATGTCTGTATACTGGGTTTGAGAGGGCATATGTACATATTATTATCTACCTGTCATACTATACTAAGCCTGTAGTGGGCAGTCTTTCTTGTCTTTTAATAAAACAGTGTTTTATTCTAACCTACTGAGTCTGAGTGTCTTACAAAACCATTACAGGTTTAAAGGGCAGACTCCATCACCCTTGCGTTGGTTTTCTGAGCAGTTCATTATCTAGTGTAACGGAAGCTGGGAAGGGACCGCGTCTCCTTCCGCCGTTGTTCCCGGGTCTCTTCTTCTTGACGCCAGATAAGCTCCGTCAGATGCACTGGTCGAAGTATGGACGGTCACTAAAACAGTCGCAGGATCGCTGGCGCAGGGAAACACGGGCAGTAGAGAATGAAGCCTCTACTCCCAGGCTACGAAGAACAGGGAAAGTGTCACAGGAACGAAGGGTAGTGGTTGCCAAGCCATTCGAGCACCCCGGTGCTCGAATTGAAGGTTCTACTGGAACTGGAAGAAGCAAGGCAGAGTCCACGTTGCCGCCTGACAGGATCCAGAGATGGGTAGCAGGATACTGGCAGCAGACGGACGAACGATGCAGAAACCTGGGCTCAGATGGGCAGGCAGAGTGGCCACTTTAAAAACATAAGAACATAAGACTCCAGGACTCTGGTTCACTCCAAACATAACTCACTTTATTGACACAAACGATACAAAAGCCTTAATCCAATCATGTTACATGAGACAAAAGGCCAACAGCAGATGGTTTTAACAGATACAATAACTTAGACAGGATTTAATTTCAGATGCAAAAGGGTTTGATTGAACAAAGACTTGAGGGGCGTGAATGGATTAACACACAGCAGGGGGTCTCAGGACAGTTGTCAATACAATGACTTGAGTGGCTAGAATATACATTCCCTTAACAATGGCCAGGGGTTGAATAATTAAGCAAAAGGCTTAGGGGGCTGCAATACATATTGAAAGTAAATATGCCCAAACTCAAATAATTAACCCTTTGCAGGCCAGAAGAGTTTGCAGCACACAAGCCTTGAATTGCTCTTTCGTCTGGCACAGCTGCCTATCCACATAAGGCTAGCCAAAGTCTCTTAGTCCAGGATAAGGGCACAAATGAGTGTCCAAGAGTGTCCAATATCCATAATCCTTGGGCCCATGGGTGAATAAATGCCATGCCCAGACAAGGCTCTAGTAACGGGTGGGATCTGTTACATCTAGTATTCCTGATTCCTGTGCATGATCCGGCTTGTCTGTCCATCCATTCTGGTGTTGACCCATGGCTCTGTCTGACTATTCTCCTCGTGCGTTCTGATTTGGCTCAGATATCCTATCTGGTGCAAACCTGTGGCTCTGGCTGACTACCCGCTCTGTGTATGACCTAGGCTTGTCTGACTACCCACACTGGTGTTGACCTGGAGCTCTATCCACTGCTCATCCAGCATTCCATCGCTTCAGTGGCTATCCTGTCTGGTGCAAACCCGTGGCTCTGGCTGATTACCCGCTCCATGTATGACCTAGACTTGTCTGACTACCCACTCTGGTGTTGACCTGGGGCTCTATCCACTGCGCATCCAGCATTCCATCACTTCAGTGGATATCCTATCTGGTGCAAACCCTTGGCTCTGGCTGACTACCGGCTCCGTGTATGACTTTGGCTCGTCTGACTATCCTATCTGGTGCTTACTAGAAGGCCCTGTCTGTTCGCTCCTAGGGTTGGTTCCGTTATTCAGACATCCTTCCTAGTATTGACCTGGGGCTAGCAGACTCCCAGCTACTGACTGATACTGAGTCAGTATCTCTCTTGGGCGTTACCTTACCGCGAGACTCCAACAGGCTGAGGCCTAGTCTCGGACAGTGAGGTGGTGATATTGGGCTATTCCTGATACAGTACTCACCTTTTCGATCACCCACTGTGTGTATATATTTATATTGCATGACTGTTATTATTCTCATAATAAACGTTCTATTACTATACCGTCTGAATCCTGGTTTTGCTTGCCAGCCGTTACAATATTGTGATGGAGACAACACTGACAGGCACAGACAAGAGACTATTCCCCAGGAGGCTTGGGTAAATGGAGGTAACACTGACAGGCACGGACAAGAGACTATTCCCCAGAAGGCTAAGGCAAACGGAGGTAGCACGGGATAGCACTGGGAAGCGACTGAGCTACTCACTCACAGATACCCCGATGACATGGGTGTACTGGCCAGTTAGGCACCAATAGGCAATTGCTGTAGAGTAAGAGCAAGGGGAACAGAACACTGGGTACGCACCCAGACGGGTCCAGCCAGTAAGCTGCTGAAGTGATCGAGCGCCCAAATAGTCAGCAACTAAACGTAAATAGCTCAAAGCCCGATAGGTGCCCGGAGAGGTAGTCAGCCAGTCCAGTCAGCAACGGATCGGATAGTCGGCCACAGCCAGGATCGGTACACAGAGTGGTAGTCAGCCGGTCCTATTCAGCAATGGAACCACGGAACAGGTGAGACAGGATTGAGGTTAGGCAAGACAGGTCAAACACAGAGCAGGAACAACAGCAGTAGAAACGCTAGGTACAGGAACACCAAGAAAGGGCGCAAAAGTATGACAGGACTGTGGTTAAAAGGGCTAGCGCTGGGCGGAGGCAGAACCCAGCAGCCAATAAGATCCCAGCAGGGAACAGAACAGGAAGTAGCAATGTCGCTGGCGATCAAGAGCACGGGCACTGTGATAGTACCCCCCTCTCAAAGACCCCCTCCCCGCGGAGGAGGGCCAGGCTTCTGAGGGAATTTGGCGTGGAACCTGCGCAACAGAAGTGGAGCATGGATGTTAGTATCACGGTGCCCGTGATTCGTGCTATCTGGTGTCTATCACTTGCTGGGAAAAACTCATTGGCTGTCTGCTATTAGCCCTCCTCACTTTGCCTTTTTAAACCCTGGTTGGGCACTCCCAGGTTGCCCTTTCGTGATGTTTCTGACCTCACCTGTCCTGACCAGTTGTCAGGCTTCTGGGCCTGCTGTTCCTACGTTCCGGTGTTCCAGCTTCCAGTGATCCTGTGTTCCGGTGTTCCTGTGCACTATCGTTCCAGTGTTCCAGTGTTCCGGTGTTCCCGGGTTCCAGCACCCCGCGGGTTAATCCTCCTGAGTTCCTGAGTCTCCAATCTACCGCCTCGCCTGCCGGTTGCTCCCTGTCATCGGTTCCTGTGTTCCGGTCTCCTGTCACCGCTTAGGTTTTGCTTCGGTGGATACCCGCTGAGTACAGGGCTTTCGCTCTTTGCTTTGTCGCTCCGGCGACATTGTTACCTTCCGCTTCAGCTTTAGTGGCTGATTCCAGCAAGCTGACGCTGGTTTACTCCATATTACCTGGTTGCGAGAATCACTGTTGGTCCCAGCGTGCGGACGCTTGTTTACTCCATATTACCTGGTTGCGAGAATCACTGTTGGTTTCAGCGTGCGGACGCTGGTTTACTCCAGATTACCTGGTTGCGAGAATCACTGTTGGTCCCAGCGTGCGGACGCTGGTTTACTCCATATTACCTGGTTGCGAGAATCACTGTTGGTCCCAGCGTGCGGACGCTGGTTTACTTCATATTACCTGGTTGCGAGAATCACTGTTGGTCCCAGCGTGCGGACGCTGGTTTACTCCATATTACCTGGTTGCGAGAATCACTGTTGGTCCCAGCGTGCGGACGCTGGTTTACTCCACATTAACCTGGTTGCAAGAATCACTGTTGGTCCCAGCGTGCGGACGCTGGTTTACTCCATATTACCTGGTTGCGAGAATCACTGTTGGTCCCAGCGTGCGGACGCTGGTTTACTCCACATTAACCTGGTTGCGAGAATTACTGTTGGTCCCAGCGTGCGGTCGCTGGTTTACTCCATATTAACCTGGTTGTGAGAATTACTGTTGGTCCCAGTGTGCGGACGCTGGTTTACGCCATATTACCTGGTTGCTAGTATTACTGTTGGTCCCAGCGTGCGGACGCTGGTTTACTCCATTCAGCCTGGTTGCGCTTATACTGTTGGTCCAACGCTAGGACGTTGGTTGCTCCTGAACTCTAGTCCTGTGGACAGTTAGCTGTATGCTTCCTATGCAGTTGTCTGATACTTCCTGGCAATAGACTTCTGCTGCGATTAGGCCATTGTATCTATTCTTATCTGCTGTCATAGTTATCTGACAGCTGTCCTACGCTTTGGGCTGCCCTGCCCGGTATTGGTAAGGCCGGTAGAACCTTTGCACGTTACCATCTTGAGGGTTGCCTTACCCGGTATTGGCAGGGCCGGTAGAGCCTATACTCAGCCTCCCTTGGGCTGCCTTGCCCGGTATTGGTAAGGCCGGTAGAACCGGTACATTTCACCTCACGGTTGTCTTACCCGGTATAGGCAAGGCCGGTAGAGCCTATTGTTATTGTTCTGTCCCTTGGGCTGCCTTGCCCGGTATTGGTAAGGCCGGTAGAACTGGTACATGTCATCTCACGGTTGCCTTACCCGGTATAGGCAAGGCCAGTAGAGCCTATTGTATATATCTACTGTTACTTGGGTTGCCTTGCCCGGTATCATTGGCAAGGCCGGTAGAACCTATTCTACTACTATTGTTGTTGTATTGTTATGTATGAATACCCTACGGGGATTGCCTTAACTTTTAATAAAGTTACATTTTTTACCAAAACCTTAAGTCTGAGAGTCTTCAAAAACGTGACAGTTAGCGTGGTTCACCCATGAACGTTCCTCTGGACCATATCCCTTCCAGTCCACCAAGTATTGGATCTGCCCACTGAATATACGTGAATCTAAAATACTCTGCATTTCATATTCGTCATGGTCTTGTATGCGAACTTGACCAGGGACTACAGGGGTGGTGGTATAACGATTACACACCAAAGGTTTGAGAAGCGATACATGAAACACGTTATGTATCCTCATAGATGCTGGTAATTCTAAGGCATAGGAGACAGGGTTGACTCTAAGGAGTACCCGGAACGGACCCACAAATCGGGGAGCCAGCTTATTGCATGGAACTTGCAACTTGAGGTTGCTGGAGGACAACCATACCCGGTCCCCCACCTGGAATACGGGGGCCGGCAACCTTCTGTTATTGGCATGCCAATGATATCGTTGAAAGGAGCCACGTAGGGAATTCTGGACTTGTGCCCAAGTGGAGCAAAGTTGCCTAATGTGCTCATCCAGAGCTGGAATCTGCTGTGCTTAGAAAGTGTCCGGGAGCAAGCCTGGTTGGAATCCATAGTTGATAAGGAAGGGTGAGCTACCGGAAGAAGTGCTCACAGCGCAGTTCCTGGCGAACTCTGCCCACGGCAACAAGTCAGCCCAGTTATCGTAATGGTTGGAAACGAAACAACATAGAAATTACTCCAGTCCCTGATTGGAACACTCATCAGCTCCATTAGTCTGAGGATGGTATGCGGATGAGAACCACAATTGGATGCCCATTTGGTCACAGAATGCCCTCCAGAACCTGGAAACAAATTGACTCCCACGATCAAAAACCAGAACCTTGGGAACTCCGTGGAGTCCAAACACCTTCTTGGCAAATACCATGGCCAATACCTTAGCTCATGGCAAGCCAGGGAGCGGCACAAAGTGGGTCATTTTAGAAAATCTGTCAACCACCATGAGTATAACTGTGTAGCCATTAGAAACTGGTAATTCTCCCATGAAATCTATGGATACATGTGACCATGGGCAGTCACCATTGGGAACAGCTTGTAATAACCCCACAGGAAGATGTCTTGGGGTCTTGGAATGAGCACAAGTGACACAGGCGGCTGTAAATGCAGCACAATCGTCTCTTAACCTAGACCACCAGAACATCCGGGACAGGGACCAGATCAATTGATTCTTGCCCACTTGACCGGCCGCACGAGAGGAATGATAGGTCTCCATTAACCTGGCCCAGAATGACTCAGCAACAAAACACTTGCCCATGGGTTTCTCCGGAGGTGCATTGGCCTGCGATGCCAAGATCTCCTCACCCAAAGGGTATGTGATACTGGTACGTATGTGGCAAGTATATGATCCGGAGGTACTGGTGCACTGTCGGAATCTGGATCGGGACCAAACTGTCTGAATAGTGCGTTGGCCCTCACGTTCTTGGTACCGGGTAGGTAGGAAACAATAAAGTGGAAACGTGACAAAAATAATGCCCATCTGGCTTGTCTAGGGGACAATCTTTGAGCCTCAGAGAGGTAAATAAGATTCTTATGATCCGTCAGAATTAATACTGGAGCCCTGGTACCCTCCAGCAAATGGCGCCACTCATGTAGTGCCAGAATGAGCACCAGTAGTTTGTGATCGCCAATTTCATAGACAATTTGGGCCTTAGTCATCTTTTTCGAGAAAAATCCGCATGGACTTAAAGTCTTGCCAGGCCCCGGTCTTTGAGCCAGCACTGTCCCTACACCTGTCTCTGAGGGGTCAATCTCCAACATGAATGGCAAACCAGGTATGGGATGAGACAGTACTGGGGCAGTGGAGAATGCGGATTTCAGGGTTTCAGATACCCTCTCTGCCTCTGGAGACCACAGAGAAGCGTTAGCACCTTAATGAGTCATGTCTGTAAGCGGTTTTACAATCATGGAATAATCAGAATGAATTTCCTATAGTAATTTGAAAAGCCCAAGAACTACTGTAAGGGTCTGAGACCAATGGGGCGTGGCCACTGCAATACTGCAGAGAGTTTGTCCTTGTCCATAGCAAAGCCCTCATTAGAAATGACATAGCCAAAGAATGACACCCTGGACTTGTGAAAGTCGCATTTTTCGAGTTTGCAGAATAATTTGTTCTCTCTCAGCCTCTGCAAAACCGCTGTGACATGTTTGCAGTGTGTCTCCAAGTCAGGAGAATAAATCAGAATATCGTCCAGGTAGACCACTACGCGGGACTGTAATATGTCCCTAAGAACATCGTTTATCAACTCCTGGAATACCGCCGAGGCATTGCATAGCACGAAGGGCAATACTAAATACTCGTAGTGGTCCGTCCGAGTATTGAAAGCAGATTTCCACTCATCACCTTCTTTAATCCGCACCAGGTTATAAACTGCCTTTAGGTCCAATTTAGTGAAAATGGATGCCCCCTTTAGTCGATCAAACAATTCGGTGATGAGTGAAATGTGGTAAGCGTTTTTAATCATTATCTTATTGAGACCTCTATAATCTATACAGGGTCTAAGTTCTCCGTTTTTCTTTTTGACAAAAAAGAATCCAGCCCCCGCGGGCGAGGAAGATTTGCGGATTATCCCACGGGCCAGGGCGTCAGCAATATATTCTTCCATGGCCTGATTCTCCTCACAGGACAATGGATAGGCTCTGCCCTTCAGAGGCATGGCGCCAGACATAATATCAATAGCACAATCATAGGGACGATGCAGAGGCAAAGTGCTAGCCTCTCCCTTACTGAACACATCACTGAAAGACTGGTATTCAAGCGGTAAGGAGGGAGAGGTACACAGAATCTTAGTAGGCTGCCTTAAACAGTGTGCCATACAATAATCAGACCAGGCCAAAATCTCGTAGGACCCCCAGTCCATTCTGGGATTATGAGTATGCAGCCATGGGAAACCCAGAATGACCGCATAGTGAGGAGACTGAATTATCTGAAACTTCAAAGTCTCCGTGTGGAGCGCTCCAATACAGATCAACAAAGGACATGTCTCCTGAGTTACCTGGGAAGATACCAACGGTCTTCCAT
This sequence comes from Rhinophrynus dorsalis, assembly GCA_037306005.1. NCBI lineage: Eukaryota > Metazoa > Chordata > Amphibia > Anura > Rhinophrynidae > Rhinophrynus > Rhinophrynus dorsalis. The sequence continues at coordinate 305,621,435 of CM074718.1, forward strand.
CAATGGCTTCAATGTCCAGCGGGGACTCTCTATCAACCAATGTAATATTATGCAGGACAGCAAATTCCCTGTCCATAAAATAGCCGGCCGAGCTGGAATCGATCAAGGCAGGAGTAGTAAAGGACGAAGCTGCCCAGGATGCCACGACATCCACCACGGGTTTAAGTAGTGTGCCCTCTGGGGACTGATATACACCACCTAGAACCTGTCCCCCACTTGACCCTAGGTGCGTTCGTTTCCCGGCCGCACGGGACATGTCCGTAACAAATTACCAGCCTTCCCACAGTACAGACACAGGCCTTGTCTGCGACGAAAGGACCGTTCCTCCTTAGATAAACTTGTAAAGCCCATCTGCATAGGTTCAGTACTCCCGCTTGTCGTACCAGGAGGCATGGGAGGAGAGGGAGGCATGGGTGAGAAACCAGGGCTGGGCAATGACCCAGTTGCTGGTCTCTGCCTACGATCTTTGTAAATATTCCTTTCCCTTATCTCGAGCTGCAATCTCATCTTTTATTTTATCATCGAGACCTTGCACGAAGGCTGCCACAAGTGCATAATCATTACAACCAACCTCTGCTGCAAGCGTATGGAATTCAATGGTGTAGTCTGCAACCGTACGCGTGCCCTGTTGGATTCTCATTAAGCGTTTTGCAGCAGAGGTGGCGCACCCGGGAACCTCAAATACACTACAGAAGGCCCTTACAAACTCGGCAAAGTTTGTGGTGATTGGTTTAGCCATCTCCCAAATCGGATTTGCCCAGGCTAGTGCTCTGACTGTCAACGAAGATATCATGAATCCCACCTTGCTTCTCTCGCTCGGGAAAGCTTGTGGTAATAGTTCCAAAAACATTTCTAGTTGGTTCAGAAACCCGCGGCATAATGTAGGCTCCCCATCATATCTTAGTGGGAGTGGAGCGGTTGCGGACAACCCTCTAACTGAAATACTCAGAGCCGGCTCTTGTGCCATCGGTGCCTGGACTGGGGTGGCCACCGAAGGCTGTACAGGTTTTTCAAGGTATGCGGTACGCTCCAAAATAGTCTGTATAGTCATGGACAACTGATTCAATTGTTGCTCTTGTGCGTCCATTCTCCAAAGGAGATTTTGAGAGCTACCTTCACCTGCATTGTCTGAGGTCATGGCCCTTTCGTACTGTCATGGTTGTGTAAGAACACTCAGACAATTCAGTAAGGTAAAATCAGCTATATTAAGAATATAAAGTACACTAAGGTCACCCTTCACAGGTCCAGATCCGGACAGTACCATGGCACTTCCCAAATCTGACACAGGTCAGGATGCTAGGAAAAATATCAAAACAAAATAGCAAACACTAGTAGGCTTTCTCCAACGACTGGAACCAGGAACAGAACCTCAGCAGTACCAAACCTAGGAATCGCACCAAACCAGAGAGGCAGTAGGTAACTGCAGGGCAGATACCCTAGAAGGCTGGGGATAGAATGTCAACAAGACAGGACACTGGAGAGTGACCTGGATCCTAGAGTACTAGGGATAGCAGAGGTACGGTAATGAACACAGCAAGTGACCAAGTCTCAGCAAACTAGATAAACGGAGGCTACAGTACTGGACACAGCAAGTGACCAGGTCCCTAGCAAGCTAGGGTATGCGGAGGCAACACAGAGCCCAGGCAAGGAATACTCCCTAGCAGGCTAGGGCACCGGAGGCAGGACTGATAGCACTGACAAGTGACTAGACCCAAGAAGCTAGTGTGATGGAGGCAACACTGACAGGCACGGACAAGAGACTATTCCCCAGGAGGCTAGGGTAAATGGAGGCAACACTGACAGGCACGGACAAGAGACTATTCCCCAGAAGGCTAGGGCAAACGGAGGTAGCACGGAACAGCTCTGGCAAGTGACTGAGCTGCTCACTCACAGATACCCCAATGACATGTCTGTACTGGCCAGATAGGCGCCAATAGGCAATTGCTGTAGAGTGAGAGCAAGGGGAACGGAACACTGGGTACGCACCCAGACGGGTCCAGCCAGTAAGCTGCTGAAGTGATCGAAGTAGTCAGCAACTAAACGTAAAAAGCCCAAAGCCGATAGGTGCCCGGAGAGGTAGTCAGCCAGTCCAGTCAGCAACGGATCGGATAGTCAGCCACAGCCAGATCGATACACAGAGCGGTAGTCAGCCAGTCCTAGTCAGCAACGAATCGGATAGTCAGCTACAGCCAGGATCGGTACACAGAGCGGTAGTCAGCCAGTCCTAGTCAGCAACGGATCGGATAGTCAGCCACAGCCAGGATCTGTACATAGAGCGGTAGTCAGCCAGTCCTAGTCAGCAAAGGAACCACGGAACAGGTGAGACAGGAGCGAGGTCAGGCAAGCCGGGTCAAACACGGAGCAGGAACAACAGCAGTAGAAACGTTAGTGTAATGGTTTTGTAAGACACTCAGACCCAGTAGGTTAGAATAAAATACAGTTTTATTAAAAGACAAGAAAGACTGCCCACTACAGGCTTAGTATAGTATGACAGGTAGATAATAATATGTACATATGCCCTCTCAAACCCAGTATACAGACATAAGAACATATACTGTCACAGGACAGGCATAATCATGCAATTCAAGCACAACATGGGTTAAAGTTCATGGAAAGTAATCAGACTCTGTGGTGGTGTGTTTGACAATGTCCAGTAGATGGTAAAGGTAGCAAGAGACTGTGGTGCGAGATGTGGAAGCTCCTAGAGTAAGGCAAGACTACTCTCTGTACTGAGCAGAAAAAGGAGGCCACAATACTCTGCAAGAGCTAGCACTACCTTGAGCCGTGAGCACCCGCCCGGTGCTGTAACGGAGACAATGAACACTGCAAGAGCTGAGGGACTAGAGCCAGTAGCACCCAACCGGTGCGTTAACAGAGACACAGACACTGCAAGAGCTGAGGTGTAAGAGCCAGTAGCACCCGACCGGTGCGGTAACGGAAATACTGTACACTGCAGGAGCTGATGGAACCAGAGCCAATAGCACCCATCTGGTGCGGTCACGGAACTCTGTGCACTGCAAGAGCTGATGGATTCACCCAATAGCACCCAACCGGTGCGGTAACTTCGTCACTGCGTATAGTAAGAGTAAGCGGAAGTGCAGTGTTAACGGAGGCCACAGTGCTCTGCAGGTGTTAACAGAAGGCTCAGTGGAACGGAAGCTACAATGCTCTGCAAGTGTTAACGGAAGGCTCAATGAATCGGAGACAACAGTGCTCTGCAAGTGTTAATGGAAGGCTCAGTATAACGGAGGCAACAGTGCTCTGCAAGTGTTAACGGAGGCTCAATGTAACAGAGGCAACAGTGCTCAGCAACAGTTAATCGGAAGGCTCAGTGTATCGGAGACAACAATACTCAGTCTGCAAATGAACAGCACAGCGGAAGGTCAGAATGTCGCCTAAGAGACACAGGATCAGGATCGCAGGCAGGAACTCTATGCAGGAACGTCAGGATAGCCAGGTCAGGTCACGGAGCAGGAACGTCAGCCAGGCCGGGTCAAATCACGGAGCAGGAACGTCAGACAAGCTGGGTCAGATCACGGAGCAGGAACGTCAGCCAGGCCGGGTCGAATCACGGAGTAGGAACAAATGAGAGTAGTCAGATGGGCCAAGTCGGTACACAGGAACGCAGGAACACAGCAACACAGTAGCACTGGTACAAGAACACCACGAAAGGGCAACTGACAGGTGCCAGAGGCCCGGTATATGACCATACTGGGCGGTCCAAACAATGCTCAGCCAATGGGAGCACAACACCACAAAGAGTGACATACAGATCACGGCAACAGTGATAGTACCCCCCTAGCAGAGGGTCTTGGTTTCTGGGGATATTTAGAGTGGAAGTTGCGCAATAATCTAGGGGCATGAAGGTCCTTTTGATCGACCCAAGAACGCTCCTCCGGACCATAGCCCTTCCAATGGACCAAATATTGCAATTTCCCTCTAAACCTCCTTGAATCAATAATACTCTGGACTTCGTACTTCTCTTGGCCTTGAACATCCACCGGCCCAGGAACCACCGGAGTGGTAGTGTAGCGGTTGCATACCAAAGGTTTCAATAGGGAAACATGGAACACATTACGTATGCGCATAGATGCAGGGAGTTCTAATGCATACGAGACAGGATTAACTTTGCGGATTACTTTGAACGGACCAATGAACCGGGGAGCCAATTTATTGGATGGTACTTGCAAATTAAGATTTCTGGAGGAAAGCCATACCCTGTCCCCAACCTGGAAGGAGGCTGCTGGCAGCCGTCTACGATTGACATATGTAACGGAAGCTGAGAAGGGACCGCGTCGCCTTCCGCCGTTGTTCCCGGGTCTCTCCTTCTCGATGCCAGATAAGCGCAGTTGGATGCACCAGTTGAAGTATGGACAGTCACTGGAAACAGCCGCAGGATCGCTGGAAGCAGGGAAGCAGGGAAGAGTCCACGTCGCCGCCTGACAGTCCACGAAGTTAGGTCGCAGGAAGCTGGCAGCAGGCGGTCAACGATTCAGGTGGGTATCAGAGTGGACACTTTAGACCATAAGCAATACAAGACTCCAGGACTCCTTGTTCACTCCAAACATAACTCACTTTATTGGCAAAGACCACAGATATTTATACACAAATCTTGCATTGCCTCTTATGGGGAAACCAGGTACAATAGGGCTTAATCCAATCATATCACAGTAGACAAAAGGCCAACAGAAGATGGCAAACACAATAACTCAGACATGATTACATTTCAGATACAAAAGGGTTTGATGAACAAAGACTTGGGGGTTTGAACTAATTACCACACGGCAGGGGGTCTGACTGCAGTTCACAATGGCTTAGTTAACACCCAGCAGGAGGTCTTGCTACAGTACCCATAGTCACCGCCTTGAGGGACTGCAATACACATTGGAATAATTAACCCCTCCCTGCCTATTCCCTTGGAAGCAAGCCATCAGTCTATCACAGGGCAGTTGTGTGTAATTCATATGCAGAGTATACAAAGTATTTTTAACGCATAACCAGGGAAAAATGTCCACAGTTTTTGGTTAAACAGTCTTATGGCCAGACGGGCTCAAGTAACTGGTAGGATCTGTTACAGCATGCCGCTGATGTCGTTGGAAAGACTGACTGAGGGTCCTCTGAACCTGTGCCCAAGTGGAGCGAAGTTGCTCAATATGCTCATCCAGAGCTGGAATCTGCTGCGACTGAAATGAGTCCGGGAGCAGGCATGGCTGAAACCCGTAATTGATGAGGAACGGGGAGTTCCTGGACGATGAATTAACTGCACAATTCCTGGCGAACTCTGCCCATGGCAACAGTTCAGCCCAATTGTCATGATGATCGGTCACAAAGCAGCGCAGGATCTGCTCCAGTCCCTGATTGGCACACTCAGTGGCCCCATTGGTCTGGGGATGGTAGGAGGAGGAAAAGGACAATTGGATGCCCATCTGGTCACAGAATGCCCTCCAGAATCTGGCCACGAACTGGCTCCCTCGGTCAGACGCCACCACTCTGGGAACCCCATGCAAACGGAACACTTCTCTGGCAAAAACTACTGCCAATTCCTGGGCCGATGGAAGGCCAGAGAGGGACACGAAATGAGCCATCTTGGAGAACCTGTCGACCACCATAAGGATAAATGTATACCCCCTAGACACTGGCAATTCTCCCAGGAAATCAATGGATATGTGGGACCATGGGCATTCGTCATTAGGCACAGGTTGAAGTAGGCCCACTGGGAGGTGTCTGGGGGTCTTAGCACGAGCACAGGTGGTACAGGCTGCAGTGAATGCGGAGCAATCGGCTCTAAGGGAGGGCCGCCAAAATACTTGTGAGAGAGACCATATTAATTGATCCCTCCCAATGTGCCCAGCAGCCTTAGATGAGTTATATATTTCAAGCAGATGGGTACGAAATGGCTCATCCACAAAACACTTGCAAACTGGGGTTTCTAGGGGTGCCCTCGCCTGAGATGCCAAAATCTCCTCCCCCAGTGGCGAAGTGATACTGGTACGGACAGTAGCCAGGATACGATCTGGCTGAATAATAGGTACGGTTTCTTCATCCCTCTCAATTTTTGGCCCGAATTGTCTGGACAGGGCATCTGCCCTAACGTTCTTTGAGCCCGGTAGATAGGACACTACAAAATTAAATCGGGAAAGAAACAGTGCCCATCTAGCCTGGCGGGAGGACAGCCTTTTCGCTTCTGAGAGATAGGTCAAGTTCTTATTGTCAGTTAGAATTAACACCGGGGTTCTGGTGCCCTCCAGAAGGTGACGCCATTCTTTCAATGCGAGAATAATGGCCAAGAGTTCTCTGTCACCAATTTCATAATGGCTTTGGGCACTAGAGAGTTTTTTGGAAAAGAACCCACAAGGTCTCAGGGTGCCACCCCCAACTGGGCGCTGGGAAAGTACTGCCCCTACCCCGATTTTGGAGGAATCGACTTCCAAGGTAAATGGCAAGGCAGGATTGGGGTGGGACAGTACAGGAGCAGATGCAAAAGTAGACTTCAATGTCTCAAAAGCATTTTCAGTTGCCTCGGACCATTGAGAGGGATTAGCACCCTTGTGCGTGAGGTCAGACAGAGTTTTCACAATCGTAGAAAAGTTCTGGATAAACTTTCTATAATAACTGGCAAAGCCCAAAAAGCATTGGATAGCTTTTAACCCTCTGGGACGTGGCCACTGTAAAACGGCTGCAAGTTTCTCCTGGTCCATGGCAATGCCATCTTTAGAGATCACGAACCCCAGGAAGGGCACTTTGGACCTGTGAAACTTGCATTTTTCTAATTTACAAAATAATTTATTATTGCGTAAATCAAGCAAGACCTCGGACACATCCTTGATGTGCTGGGTTAGATTAGCAGAATGTATTAGTATATCATCGAGGTATACGACCACACAAGACTGAAGCATGTCACGGAGGATGTCGTTGATAAACTCTTGAAATACCGCAGGTGGGTTACAGAGGCCAAATGGCATCACTAGGTATTCATAATGCCCAGACCTAGTATTAAATGCTGTTTTCCACTCATCCCCAGCCTTAATTCTGATCAGGTTATAGGTGGCCTGTAGATCAAGTTTCGTGAAGATAGAAGAGCCTTTCAACCTGTCAAATAACTCAGTAATAAGTGGTATGGGGTAGGCATTCTTAGACATGAGTTTATTCAGTCCACGGTAATCAATACACGGCCTTAGTTCGCCACTTTTCTTTTTTACAAAAAATAAACTGGCACCAGCCGGGGAAGTAGACTTGCGTATGATCCCTCTTTTGAGGGCGTCTTCAATGTACTCCTCCATAGCCTTATTCTCATTGCATGACAATGGGTATGTGCGACCCTTGGGAGGCACCACGCCCGGAGGCAAATCAATAGCGCAATCATACGGTCTGTGCTGAGGCAATGCTCTAGCCTCTCCCTTACTGAATACGTCACTAAATTCAAGGTACTCAGCTGGCACGGAGGGAGAGGTACATAAAATCTTGACAGGGTTCAAACAAACAGTGCATCATACAGTATTCAGATCATGATCTGATCTCACATCTCTGCCAATCAAACTGGGGATTATGCAAGTGCAGCCATGGGAACCCCAGGATGACCGCATGATGAGGGGAATGAATTATCTGGAAACGTAATTCCTCGTTGTGGAGAGCCCCAATAGACATAGTAATAGGAATCGTTTCCATAGTGATTAATGCAGGTTCCAAAGGTCTACCGTCAATGGCTTCAATGGCTAAGGGGGTGTCCCTTTTGACCAAAGGAATTTTATACAGTTCGGTAAATGAACTATCCATGAAGTAACCGGCTGCACCAGAATCTACCAGGGCCAACACTTCCACAAGCTGATCAGCCCAGGAAAATACCACCTGGATGGTGGGTTTCTGTGTACTTGGGTTAAGGGACTGCTGTACTCCACCTAGGGCCTGTCCCCCAAGGTACCCTAGGTGCGTCCGTTTCCCGGCCGTACCGGACAAGTGCGTAATAAGTACCCAGCTTTGCCACAGTATAGGCATAAACCCTGCCTTTTGTGGTGCGCCCGTTCCTCCTTTGTGAGTCTGGTAAATCCGAGCTGCATTGGTTCACCAGGCTCGGGTGACCGGTCAGGAGGAATGGGAGTCGAGGGTGGGTTCAAAAGACTGCCATGCCCATACCTTCTGAATCTCGCCCTTCGATCTTTAGCCAGGCAACTTTCACGAATACGGGAGTCAATTAGTATGACGTAATCAATGTATTCATCCAAGTCACTGGGTACATCTCGGTCAGCTATTTCATCTTTGATGAGGTCAGTCAACCCCTGGGCAAAAGCTGCCACTAACGCCTCATTATTCCATCCCACCTCTGCTGCCAATGTCTGAAATTCTTTGGCATAATCGCCCATGGTACGATCGCCCTGTTGTATCTCCATCAATCTTTTGGCAGCAGAGGCGGCTCTACCAGGAACCTCAAACACTCTCCAGAACTTTCGTACGAACTCACTGAAACTTTGAGTGCAGGGTTTGGCATTCTCCCACAGAGTGTTAGCCCATGCCAGGGCTTTGCCCGTTAACAAGGATATCATGAACCCAACCTTGCTCCTGTCGTTAGGAAAGGCATGAGGTGTCAGTTCCAGGCATATCTCTAATTGATTAATAAACCCCCTGCATAGGGTAGGTTCGCCATCATATCTTAATGGTAACGGCGCCGCCGCCGTTAACCCTCTGGTTGGTGCAGCAGGAACCATGGAATGATTGTCCGGTGTCAAGACTGGGGGGACCACCGGATTCTGATTAGGTTTGTCAAAGTGTACCGTACGCTCAAGTAAAGTCTGCAAGGCCAGTGCCAACTGGTCCAGGCACTGCTCATGCACATCCATCCTCCAATGGATGTTCTGTGTATTACCTTCACCTTTACTGTCTGAGGTCATGGCCCTTTCGTACTGTAACAATTTTGTAAGACACTCAGACCCAGTAGGTTAGAATAAAACACAGTTTTATTAAAAGACAAGAAAGACTGCCCACTACAGGCTTAGTATAGTATGACAGGTAGATAATATGTACATATGCCCTCTCAAACCCAGTATACAGACATAAGAACATATACTGTCACAGGACAGGCATAATCATGCAATTCAAGCACAGCATGGGTTAAAGTTCATGGAAAGTAATCAGTCTCTGTGGTGGTGTGTTTGACAATGCCCAGTAGATGGTAAAGGTAGCAAGAGACTGTGGTGCGAGATGTGGAAGCACCTAGACTAAGGCAGGACTGAGACTACTCTCTGTACTGAGCAGGAAAAGGAGGCCACAATACAAAATGCAAGAGCTAGCACTACCTTGAGCCGTGAGCACCCGACCGGTGCGGTAACGGAGACAATGAACACTGCAAGAGCTGAGGGACTAGAGCCAGTAGCACCCAACCGGTGCGTTAACAGAGACACAGACACTGCAAGAGCTGAGATGTAAGAGCCAGTAGCACCCGACCGGTGCGGTAACAGAAGTACTGTACACTGCAGGAGCTGATGGAACCAGAGCCAATAGCACCCGTCCGGTGCGGTAACAGAACTCTGTACACTGCAAGAGCTGATGGATTCACCCAATAGCACCCAACCGGTGCAGTAACTGAGTCACTGCGTATAGTAAGAGTAAGCAGAAGCGCAGTGTTAACGTAGGCCACAGTTCTCTGCAAGTGTTAACAGAAGGCTCAGTGGAACGGAAGCTACAATGCTCTGCAAGTGTTAACGGAAGGCTCAATGAATCGGAGACAACAGTGCTCTGCAAGTGTTAACGTAAAGCTCAGTATAACGGAGACAACAGTGCTCTGCAAGTGTTAACGGAAGGCTCAGTATAACGGAGGCAACAGTGCTCTGCAAGTGTTAACGGAAGGCTCAATGTAACGGAGGCAACAGTGCTCTGCAAGAGTATCACGGTGCCCGTGATTGGTGCTGTTCAGTGTCAGTCACTTGCTGAGTATCATGATTGGCTGTCTGTGATTAGCCCTCCTCACACAGCCTTTTTAAACCCAGGCTGAGCACTTCCAGGTTGCCCTTTCGTAGTGTTTCTGACTCCACTCTGCCTGACCTGCTTGTCAGGCTTCTGGGCCTGTTCCTGCAGTTCCTGCTGTACTTGCTGATCCTGTGTTCCAGTGTTCCAGCACCTCGCGGGTTAATCTTACTGAGTTCCAGTGTTCCTGTGTTCCAGTACCTCGCGGGTTAATCTTACTGAGTTCCTGAATCTCCTGCTCCAGCCGTCGCTCTGGCGACATTGTTCTTCTCACTGCTGATCATACTTTGTTGGTTTACTCCACTAAACCTGGTTGCGATATACATTGCTGGTCCCAGCGTGCGGACGCTGGTTTACTCCACTAAACCTGGTTGCAATATACATTGTTGGTCTCAGCGTGCGGACGCTGGTTTACTCCACTAAACCTGGTTGCAATATACATTGTTGGTCTCAGCGTTCGGACGCTGGTTTACTCCACTAACCTGGTTGCAATATACATTGTTGGTCTCAGCGTGCGGACGCTGGGTTACTCCACTAAACCTGGTGGCGATATACATTGTTGGTCCCAGCGTGCGGACGCTGGTTTACTCCACTAAAACTGGTTGCTATATACATTGTTGGTCCCAGAGTGCGGACGCTGGTTTACTCCACTAAACTGGTTGCGAGATACATTATTGGCTCCAGCGTGCGGACGCTGGTTTGCTCCACTAAACCTGGTTGCGATATACGTTGTTGGTCCCAGCATGTGGATGCTGGTTTACTCCACTAAACCTGGTTGCGATATACATTGTTGGTTCCAGCGTGCGGTCGCTGGTTTGCTCCATTAAACCTGGTGGCGCTATTACCATTAGTCCCAACGTGCGGACGTTGGTTTGCTCCTGAACATCCAGTACTGTGGTCAGTCGCTGTCCACTTCCTTGCAGTTGTCTGAGTATCCCTGGCAATAGACTCCTGCTGAGTAAGACCTCTATACTTATGCTCTATGCTGTCTTAGTCACCTGACAGCTGGTCTACTCGCTCAGGCTGCCCTGCCCGGTATTGGTGAGGCCGGTAGAACCTTGACAATACCATCCTGTAGGTTGCCTCACCCGGTATTGGCAGGGCCGGTAGAGCCTACACCAGTACTCCTTTGGGCTGCCCTGCCCGGTATTGGTAAGGCCGGTAGAACCTTGTAATTCACCATCTTTAAGGTTGCCTTACCCGGTATTGGCAGGGCCGGTAGAGCCTACATACAGCATTCCGTGGGGGCTGCCTTGCCCGGTATTGGTAAGGCCGGTAGAACCGGAATATGTCATCTCATGGTTGCCTTACCCGGTATAGGCAAGGCCGGTAGAGCCTGTCATTAAAACTGTCACTTGGGTTGCCTTGCCCGGTATTTAGGCAAGGCCGGTAGAACCTATTATATGTTATATTACTGTTGTATTGTTATGTATGTTTACCCTACGGGGACTGCCTTTAACTTTTAATAAAGTTAAGTTATTTTACCAAACCTTAAGTCTGAGAGTCTTCAAATCCATGACAGTACGAAAGGGCCATGACCTCAGACACAAAGGGCTCGATTTAAAGGCAGACGTTAGTAAAAAAAATCACTAACGGGTGCGTTAAGTGTCATGTTGCAATTCAAAGATCCGTCTAAACAACAGCTAACGGCAGTTGCACAATCCTTACGGCCGATACACTTACGTGCATTCAGACGCATGGAACAACATACCCCAGAGCTATTTAAAGGCTTGCGGTACTGATAACGGCTGAAAAAAATACACACCTAACGGCTAAAAGTTAAGACCCACTTTTCTCACACGTTAGACACTTAACGGCCAAAACAAAACACCCGTTACATAGGAAAACACACAAAATGCTTACCACACAACCATGTAAATGGGAAAATTAACCCGTGCAATGCCAAAACAACACAAAAACATGCACACACAACACAAATCACTACACACACAACAACAACCAACACCACAGGGACAACGACACACAAAAAAACAACAACACAGCATGACACGGAACAATGGGGGTTATCACACAAAGCGGACACCTGCAAATACAAGCTCACCTGGGCAACATCAACATGCCACCTGCACCCCACAAATGCACACCCGCAAATGGGACACACAGAACAAGCACAACACACCACATCTTATAACACACACACACACCTGCTAACACTTACCTGGACAAAAACAACTCACCATTGGTCAGCACTCACCTCATCACCACACCTACACAACGCCCTAGCAAGTACTTAAAGGGACAACTCAACACACTCACTTGTGGCTTGTTTTCCACTCAGGGAGGGAGAGAGAGAGAGATAGAGAGAGAGAGAGTGATAGATAGAGAGAGCAAACAGTATGTTGGGTTACATATTGTTGCGAAGGCTGCGGAGAAGGCGTGCAAGGGAGAGAGCTGGGGAACATCAGCAACCTCCAAGCACGCCTCATCAACAGCCTCCACCTGTTGCAAGTGAGGAGGCTCTGGCTCAGCAGCCACACAGGAGCCCATCCCCACCCGGAGGACACCTGCCTGCAGATGCACAGCTGCAGCAACAGGATGCTCCCCAGCTGCCACAGGGACCCCTGCAGCAGCCCAGGATGCATAGACGACCACCAAGGCCCAGGGTATACCGCCCAAGGGTCACTCTCTTTGGAATGACCAATGACGAGGTTATTGATCTCTACAGGTTGAGGCCACACAGCATCATAGCTCTGTATGAGGTCATCAAGGAGCAGGTGGATCCCATATGCACCCATAACCATGCTCTAACTGGCCTTCAAAAACTCCTGTGTGCCATACACTTCATGGCAAGTGGCGCCTTTCAGTCGACAGAGGGTTACGCATCTGGCATGTCCCAGGCCACATTCTCCAGGGTGCTGGCCCAGGTCTTGCCAGCCCTCAAAGCCAAGGCCAGTACCTACATACATTTCCCCATCACCAATATGGAGTGGACACATCTGAAGCAGGGCTTCTATGCAAGGGGAGGCATGCCCAGGGTCATGGGTGCAATAGATTGCACCCATGTCCGTATCAAAGCACCAGCACGTCAGGGACATATGTTCCTGAACCGCAAAAACTTCCACTCCATGAATGTGCAGATGGTGTGTGACAGCAACCTGGCCATCATGAATGTCTGTGCGAAATTTCCCGGGAGCTGTCACGATTCACATATACTCAGAAATTCATCTGTGCAGAGGGATTTCGAAAATGGGACCTATACAGGCGGATGGCTTCTGGGTGAGTTAACAGCACCAAATGACACCACATACACATGTGCTAGTACGTTCACCACAGAAAACATTATTCACACAATATGTGCTCCTTGTCACACCATGTCACTCACTTTCCACAGGTGATGCTGGCTATGGATGCAAGCCATGGCTCCTCACCCCGGTCGCCAATCCCCAAAACGATGCCCAGGAACTATATAACCAGGCTCATGCCAGAACACGGAATGCCATTGAGCGGACCTTCGGCCTCCTCAAGTCCCGATTCCGATGTCTGGACCACTCGGGGGGAGCATTGCAGTATGCACCAGGCAAGGTCTGCGACATCATCGTGGCATGTGCCATCCTACATAGTATCGCGGTGGACACCAGACTCATCGACGATGTCCATCCCCCACCCAGACCTGAAGACCCTGTGGATATCGTTGAGTGTGAGGAAACCCCAACAGGGATGCAGACAAGGGACAGATTGATCAGGGATCACTTCTGCTGTGAGTATAATACATGTATGCACACAATCCATGCATACACACCCACCACAACACACATGTTCTGTTTCACCCCACAGGATCAGTGACACAGCCCTGACACTGGCTGCAGTATGGACCACCAGCATCAACTATTCCGTGGACCAGTCAGATTGGGCCTAGAGATTCTGAATACATCTGACAACCTGTCGTCCATGTTGATACTGCTACCTCAAGGATATCATGCATGCCCCCCTGGAAACCAAGGTACAACACTTTAACCTTGTTCAGCATATCCCACAGCTCCCTAGGCACCAACTAAAGTGTTCTGCTAGGATCAGACCCATAGTAACCATGGTACCCCTGTAGCGAGGGAGTCTCATCCAAGCCAATGCATCGGATAGCACTCTGTCATATAAGGGGTTCAGGGGGCATTCGTGGGGACATGGGACCAGTAGCTTGCTACAGTCGAAGAAAGCAGCAGAGGGGTGGATCGACAGTAATAGTGTGTTACACAACATGGAGCTCATGAAATGTGGATCACATCTCCATGGACACCATGCTGCCCTGTGTGTGTGTGTGTGTGCAGTGTTATGTGCCCCAGAAAGAAATACACACATTAACAAATATGTCCTACTAGCTCCATGAACCAAACATATTTGGCCTGTCTCTGACAGTGGCAGCCCAAATATATTGTTGTCAGGAAGCTATTAGGACATATTTGTTGATGTGTGTAACCATGTCAGGGGCAAATATCCCTAAGGATGGTTAACATCCCCTTAGTTCCCCCCATGATGGTTCATAGACCAGTACACAACACATTACAAAGCAGTGGTTTGTGTAGACTTATGTAACGGGAAAGATTAAGAGGATCATGATGTTGTAGCTGTTGCATGACGATCACTTCGAGGGTGATGTTCCAAATCCTGTCCTCTTGTCCCACAGGCATCCATAGCACGATCCATCCTTGAACAGAGGAGTTTCCATATGACTGGACTGAAGTCTGGACAACACTTCCATGAAGCTCACCTCTTGGTGTTTCAAGTGATTGTGTTGGTGATGCAATGTTTGACCTGATATTCACAGCAACCTCTACTGGAACATTCACATATGGACACAAATGAATGTGTGTACTAACATCCAGGTATCAGACCTGTACAGTAAGACTGCTCATACACAGATGCCAAACTATGTGGACAACACATGAGCAGTTCACTAGCATTTCTAATGTATTCCTATTTAGTTCAGATGTACCTTTTTGTGCTCATACAAGTGTTGAATGCATATTGGCTAAATACACAAGAATCATCACTACTCAATCCGTGTCTGTATGAATGAATGTTGGATCAAACACCTGTCAATGTGGAACCGTACCCAAGGCTAGAGTATCCCTCATACAAAGGAAGGCATGATTTACATCACAGGAGTCCACTAGTTGCCTGACCATGAGTGGACTTTGTGATGTATACATGCAATGACATGATGGCAGTGATACACTGATGTGTGTTGTGAGTGATTAGCTGGTGATACAGGGGACACACTTCCACTGTGATGTGATGTCCACGGTTCGTGTGTTGCTCAGTATAATCAATGTCCTGAGATTGCTGTAGGTTGTCATATCTCAGTACATGGGCTACATCAACAAAAACAACCATGTGGACAAGTGTTATCACTGGTGAAGTGTGTTACAACCTTAGTTAAACAACAACACAACTTAAAGGGATAGTAAACCTGGAAAATAAGTTTATTTCACATTGTAGCCCTTTAAAAAACATGAAAAATTATATAAGTCTTATCTACCAAACATATATGGTTTGGGAGATAAGACTTATATCATTTTACATGTTTTTAAGGGCTACAATATAGAATGAACTTATTCTCAAGGTTTACTATCCCTTTAATACATAAGCCAATGCTCAGCCTAAGGTTCCAATGTGCGTGCTACACAATGAAATCTTAGGAAGATCATTGGGTTATGCAGTAAGTTAGGCTGTGATTCAAACTCCTGTTGTGCAACTGACTTGCTGGAGAACACAATGCTCACCCTAGGATCACAATGTGTAACACACACATTGAGATCCTAGGGTGTACATTGTGTTCCCCAGTATGTCAGCTGCACAATAGAATTTTGATTTAAAGACCATATTGATGCATGTTCCATCTGTCATGCTTGTTATTTCCCTGCTAAGTCGCATAGCTGTTTGTTTGGTTTTCCCCTCAAACACAACAATTGATGCAGACGAATGTTCAGTGTTGCACCAGTTGTTGTGCTAAGGGGTATGTTCTGATCAAATCTGACACACATCATGGCCATGTAACACTGTCGTGTTACATGGCTACAGGGATGGGTTGCCAGGTGAATTTGGACAACGGTGTGGGTGTGTGTGAACCCATGTTGTAACATCACACAAACATTTCCCCCAGGCAGGGGTTGAGTTCACTGCATTGTTTGGCAATGCACTGGAGACAACCCTGCCACCCAATCTATAAGTGAACACACAGCAGATCAGACAGGATTCAAAAGCACAATTTTCATTTATTGAGGGGGCAGATGACAGGTTGGGCCTTTCATTTTTTCTTTTTTTGGGGGGGGCCTTAGACTTGGTGCCAGAGGTGGATGCCCTGGCTGATTGCCTTGTCACCCTCTGTCCCCTAGGTGTGGCTTCTGGGGTAACACTGGAAGGGGTGGTGGGTGCAGTGGACCCCTCTGTGGAACGCAGGTTCTCCCTCTCCATCCTCAGGTTCTCCCTGCGGTTAATCTCTCGCAACTCCACGAGCACCTGTGCAAACATGTCCATCATCCCCGTATGTATCTGGTGGTGTTGTGTGTTCCCCCTGGCAACCTCTGACTCCAGAGCTTGGATTCTGGTCTCCAACCTGTTCGTGTTCCTCCGGGATTCCCTCCGGTTCCTCGTGAGGTTGTCGTTGGTGGCGTGGGTTGCCCGGAGCTGTCCTCTTTGAAGGGCCATGCACTCAGCCTCCAGATCTGTGGTGCGTTGACTGCTGGAGATGGGAGTGGCCGGTGACACATGTTCTGTTTCCCCAGCTTCAGCTGTCTCCTCAGCCTCTGTTTCCCCAGCTTCAGCTGTCTCCTCAGCCTCTGCTTCCACAGGTTCAGCTGTCTCCTCAGCCTCTATCTCCCCAGCCTCTGCTGTCTCCTCTGCTGGTACTGGGTGTGCTGTGGCTGCTACTGCTGTTTGTGTTGGTGGAGTGGCTTGCACAGACGGTGTGTGGGTGCCCACCACATCAAGGGACCCACTGCTGCCCACTGATGTCTGTGCTGGTTGAGGTGGTGGGGTGAACAAGTCCCTTGGCTGAGGGCGCTGGGGCTCCCCAATCAGGCCCAGGTGTTGGTAGTCAAGTGGCCAAGGGTCATACCTTGGCCAGTGGTAGGTGCTTGGCCCCCACCTGGGATCATACCTGGGGCCATGCTGGGGAGCCATCCAGGAGGGTAGATCCATTTCGGTGGAATATGGCCCATATTGGCTGGTGGCCACATTCCCGGGCAGCCATTGCCTCCCTGGTGGTGGTGGTGCTGCTGCTGGAGGGTAATAGCTCCCGGTGGTAGTGGGATGCATCCATCTCTCCCCCTGAATCCAGCCGCTGTACATCTGTGGAGCATCCTGTGGTGGGGCAGGCAGTTGAGGGGCAGCCAGTTGAGAGGCAGGCAGTTGAGGGGCAGCCAGTTGAGAGGCAGGCAGTTGAGGGGCAGCCAGTTGAGAGGCAGGCAGTTGAGAGGCAGGCAGTTGAGGGGCAGCCAGTTGAGAGGCAGGCAGTTGAGAGGCAGGCAGTTGAGGGGCAGGCAGTTGAGAGGCAGGCAGTTGAGGGGCAGCCAGTTGAGAGGCAGGCAGTTGAGAGGCAGGCAGTGGTGATGCAGCCAGTTGGGGAGGAGGTGTGGTAGTTGTAGACGGTTCCCAGTGGCTAGTCCCCTCCTCTGTATCCTCCTCACTGGGTGGTGTGGTCGGCTCCTCCTGCGATGGAGGCCCATAAGCTGTGTGGAGAATTGAGATTGTGTGATTAGTAAACGTAGCCATGATGGGATTAATGGGATACTAATACATGAAATGCAGAAAGGGAAATATATGTTTTGTGGTTTATCACCCTGAGTGAAACAAGGGTACTCCCACTGCTGGAGGGGGTTTTTGTTCAAAAAGTCTCCCAGCTCAGAATAGAATTGCTTTGGTGCTATATCCCAGTGGCCTGAAGTTGTACATTGGCACTGTTGCTACATTATCCTATGAGAATTTATTGCGTCTGGACGTAAGCTGTCCATAGGATGGTCTAGCAACATCGCCATTGTAGAGTTCCAGGCCACTGTGATATTGCCCCTGGAGTAGTCAACTATGAGCTGTGCTACATTTTGAATGAAACACCTTTCAGCAGTGGGAATACCCTTGTTTTGCTCGGGGGATGAACCCTGCAATATATTTTTCTTTTCACATGTTAGGTATTGCTATCCCTTTAACGGAATAGCAATGGTTAATTTCACCATGATGTAATATTGTAGGCATTGTAAGAGATAGATGTGGATCGATATTAGTCCTATCCCTCCAACCCACATGGTTAGACAGATATTGCTCTATTTGACAGTCAATTTGACATGTTTGACAGTCATTTCACCACACAGAGGCTCTTCAGCAGAGCCTAAATTGCCCCATTCAGAGATGTAAACTTCATTGGAATGGTGAACAGAGTGTGCTTGCAAACCTGGCACACTTTGTTGACCATCTCAAAGATGTCTCCATCTCTGAATGGGGCAATTTAGGCTCTGCTGAAGAGCCTCCGTGTGGTCTAATGACTGAAATCTCCAGCTGTCAAATAGAGCGATATCTGTCTAACCATGAGGGTTGGAGGGATAGGACTAACATGGATCCACATGTTGGTGAAATTAACAATTGCTATGCCATTACAGTTACATACAAGGAGAAATGGTCATATATGCATGTGGATGTGTACCTTTCATATGGATATGAATATATCCTTTCCAGATATGAAGCCAGAGATCATTTCAGTAGGTGTGATTGCCTTACTGGCTATATATGTGCACCCATCAAAATATACATTGGATTGATATGATGGATATGAACATACCTCGTATATCCCATCTACATAGAGTGGGATATACTAGGTATGTGTATTTGGATGGTATCAATGTAAGTTAGTTTCTGATGGATGCACATATCTGGCCAGTAGGGCAATCACAGGCAGTGAGATGATCTCTGGGTTCACATCGTGTTGGGACATATTTGGAGCCATTTGAAAGGTACATATCTGACCATTTTCCTTTGTGTGCATATCTTTGTTTGAACAGATGTGCAGTGGGAATCAAGTGTTATTCAACCCTATCTTCTTAGCTGATGCCGTCCAATTCACAATTTTTCATTACTTGACAGGTGACTCTCTGGTTGTCAGGATCATATCCTATGCATTGCATTGTAGGGCATGGGATACCACCCTGGCAATCAGAGATTGATGAACTGGACAGGATCCTGTCCATGTCGTGTGTTCCAGTTGAATCCTGAAGGGCAACAATCACGCCAGTAGTGAGGGATATCTCTGATTGAGGCCTGTTTTTCTTTGAGTATGAGCCCATCCATCCTTCTGAGTGAGGCAACCGTACTCAATCTGAGATATCTATCATTCATGGCCTGTTGGTGACCAAGGTACAATGGGTGATATTTGGTTCCCATGTGTATCCTGCAAACAGTGTCTGGTGTACCATCCATCCATGGCATCAGCACCCCTGAGGATCCATGTGGGAATCAGATGTGAGATATGTCATTTGAAGTTAGAGTAAATGATTGCAGACACAACACCAAGGCCTACTTTTTCCCCCTTTAATTCTGGGGTATTGTTTGAGGCCTGTGTGTTGCACATACAAGCAGTTATTCTCAGTGCCACTGTGATGTGTGACCTGCTCCATCCTTTTTGTGATTCAGTAAGCGGTTTTGTCGACAAGATGGAGTGTACATGATGCTGACTTCTCCAGTGATCTCATTTCCCCATTTCCAGTGTTTTCTATGGAGTGTATACGATGGGACCTTAGCAACTTGATTCATGTTATTGCATATTCTCCATAGGCTAACACTGGTATTGGTGAAATGAGGATGTGTAAGGGTGAATTTCTCTCCACCATGTGTTTGTCACCGCTTAGTGAATGTCCCCTGTGTAGCATGTGATCGTTGGCCTATTGACTTGATTGTTGTCTGGTTAACCCTTTGAGTCCCAGAGGGGTTGCCAAAGCATTGTTGATCGATGCATTGATGATCCCTCTAGCACTCAAGGGGTTAAGTGCTGACATCCCAGTGGGGACATGGGTGACATTGTGTGTGAACAGTGATGATCTATGACAGTCGACATTTTGAACAGCATGGTTTGTGTATTGTGTGTGATGAGCACAGCGACAGGAGGGTTGAAGTAGGACTTGGACAGGTTTGTTCCAAGTTGGACCTTGATATTTGTCCTTGTGTTGTGTCCTGTTTTTAACCCTCAGGGTGCTGTGTTGGTGCAGTTGTGTGCATGAATGATGGGCATGTGTTGAGGTGTGACTGTGTGTGCAGCTGGTGTTGGTTGCTGTAGTGTGTTGTTATGTAGTGTGGCACTTACCGGTAGTGTGGAGGGTCCTCTCACCCCCAGTGTCAGCTCCTCCAACAACCCCCTCGATCAGGGTTGGGGACATATTCTGCCGCACCATCTCCTCCCAGCCGCAGAAGGTGATAGGGACTGCTGGTCCACCTCCAGTGCCTCGGGCGTGCTTGGCGAGCTCTGAGAGCTTGTTCTTTACGACCCTCCGGCAGTCGCCCCATCTCTTTTTGATGGACTCCACGTCCCGCCTGCATGGAGCCACCGCGTTGACCCGGCTGCAGATCTGGTTCCAGGCTGCCTTCCTCCTCGCTGACAGGCCAGGGACCTTCGCTGTCGGGTGGAGAACACTCTGCCTCTCCAGGACAGCTTCCACAAGAGCCGTGTTCTCCTCCTCTGTATACTTGGGGTCTCTGATCCTGGCCTCGTCACCTCCGGCATGGGATGACTCAGAGCCGGAGTGCCCTGCCTGGTCTGACCCTGATTGTGTGGGGTGCTCCCCAGCAACTACCCGTCGTCCCACTGCAGGTTCTGTCCCTGTCCTGCGTGTTCCTGCTCTTGTGGGCCGGGTCCCCCTCCGCCCTGCGGATCTCCCTCTGCCACCCCTGCTCTGCTGAGGGATCCCCTCCTGAGCTTCCTCCTCCTCCACTACTCTCCCCATCCCTCTCTCCTGTCCTCCTCTCCTTACCATCATTCACCCAGTCACACCCAGGCACTCCCACAGTCCCTCACAGACACACTCGATCCAGTCACTCTCTGTCACACACTTTCACTCCCAGATTCACACTGTCAAAATAAAAAGTAAAATGTGTAAGGTATTATGAAAAAAAAAGGACTATGTGTATGTATGTGTATGTGTTTGTGTTTGTATGTGTGTATGTAATATGTGCAAAGGTGTAATATGTGTCTAGTAAGTGCACCTCTCTCCAAACTCCAAACTCAAAAATCTCCTTCTACCTCCAATGACTGCTCCTTTCTCCCTCTCTCTGATCACTATCCTCCGCTCCTGGGTCCTGATATCTAGCTCTGAAGAACTCGATAACAGACAGTGTGTGATGGTTATTTTTGGGTATATATAGGTGTATTTGAAGTTATTTGATACATTGGGGCTTTGTGATTGGCTGTGTGTGTTTGAATTTGTTTTGGCATCAATCATGGTTGCTTGACAACGGCAGCCGTTATATTACATGTTGTTTTGAGCGCAGTTATCGTGTGATTTGGCCGCCCGTTGTGCATTAACATGAGCGACAACGGCTTTTGTGTTACGTGTTTTTTGTGTGCCTACGCTCAATAGCTATTCTTGTAGAGTACCTATTGAATCTGCCGTAACTCATGTATTATTTGCGAGCGATGTGCCTTTTTCACTTAGCGGCTGGTTTAACGGTTGCCTTTAAAACTAGCCCAAAGAGTGACGGTAACGCACAGAATATCCATTGGAGGATGGATATGCACGAGCAACGTTTGGATCAGCTAGCGGTTGCTATCCAAACTATTCGTGAACGCACGGTACTTGCGGATAAGTCCGGTACTAACCCGGTGGTCCCGCCAATTCCGACACTGGAGAATGAGTCTAAGCCCTCAGGGGCCACAGTCAAAGGGTTAACGGCTTCTGCACCCTTGCCGCTGAGATATGACGGGGACCCTCAATTATGCAGAGGGTTTATTAATCAACTTGAAATATTTATGGAATTGACGGAACACGCATTTCCTAGTGATCGCAGCAAGGTTGGGTTCATGATATCCCTGCTGACTGGCAGAGCATTGGCCTGGGCTGACCCACTTTGGGAAAACACTAAACCTTGCACAAAGAATTTCTGTGATTTTGTGCAATCCTTTCGGAGAGTATTTGAGCCTCCTGGTAGAACTACCTCTGCTGCTAAACGTCTCATGGAAATACAACAGAGCAGGCGCATGGTTGGCAATTATGCCATTGAATTCCGCACATTGGCAGCAGAGGTAGGGTGGAATAATGAGGCCCTGTTGGCAGCCTTTGCTCAAGGATTGAGTGACCAGATTAAAGATGAGATTGCAGCAAAAGAGTTACCTACTGACCTAGACGATTATATCGAATACGTGATTCTAATTGACTCCAGAATACGTGAAAGATTAACCGCCAGAGAGCGACGAGTATGGCGGTCCTCCAAGAATCTAAAGCTCAAGGTCCCATCTAATAAGCTGGCACCTCGGTTCATTGGTCCGTACAAGATCATTCGCAAAATTAACCCTGTTTCCTATGCCTTGGAATTACTTGCTTCTATGCGCATTCTTAATGTATTCCATGTGTCTCTCCTTAAACCTCTGGTTTGTAACCGTTATACTACCACACCTGTGAGGCCAGGTCCTGTTGAAGTCGAGGGGCAGGAGGAGCATGAAGTACAAAACATTATTGATTCCCGCAGAGGTAGAGGAGGGGTACAGTATCTGTTGCATTGGAAAGGTTATGGTCCTGAGGATCGTTCCTGGGTAGACAGTAAGGACCTTCATGCACCCAAGTTACTGCGAATATTTCATGCCAAATACCCTCAGAAGCCTAGACCCTACTCTGGGAGAGGGGGTCTTTGAAAGGGGGGTACTATCACGGTGCCCGTGACTGGTGCTGTTCAGTTCAGTCACTTGCTGAGTATCATGATTGGCTGTCTGTGATTAGCCCTCCTCACACAGCCTTTTTAAACCCAGGCTGAGCACTCCCAGGTTGCCCTTTCGTGGTGTTTCTGACTCCAATCTGCCTGACCTGCTTGTCAGGCTTCTGGGCCTGTTCCTGCAGTTCCTGCTGTACTTGCTGATCCTGTGTTCCAGTGTTCCAGTGTTCCAGCACCTCGCGGGTTAATCTTACTGAGTTCCTGTGTTCCAGTACCTCCTGGGTTAATCTTACTGAGTTCCAGTGTTCCTGTGTTCCAGTACCTCGTGGGTTAATCTTACTGAGTTCCAGTGTTCCTGTGTTCCAGTACCTCGCGGGTTAATCTTACTGAGTTCCTGAATCTCCTGCTCCAGCTGTCGCTCTGGCGACATTGTTCTTCTCACTGCTGATCATACTTTGTTGGTTTACTCCACTAAACCTGGTTGCGATATACATTGTTGGTCCTAGCGTGCGGACGCTGGTTTACTCCACTAAACCTGGTTGCGATATACATTGTTGGTCCCAGCGTGCGGACGCTGGTTTACTCCACTAAACCTGGTTGCAATATACATTGTTGGTCTCAGCGTGCGGACGCTGGTTTACTCCACTAAACCTGGTTGCAATATACATTGTTGGTCTCAGCGTGCGGACGCTGGTTTACTCCACTAACCTGGTTGCAATATACATTGTTGGTCTCAGCGTGCGGACGCTGGGTTACTCCACTAAACCTGGTGGCGATATACATTGTTGGTCCCAGCGTGCGGACGCTGGTTTACTCCACTAAACCTGGTTGCTATATACATTGTTGGTCCCAGCGTGCGGACGCTGGTTTACTGCACTAAACTGGTTGCGAGATACATTATTGGCTCCAGCGTGCGGACGCTGGTTTGCTCCACTAAACCTGGTTGCTATATACATTGTTGGTCCCAGCGTGCGGACGCTGGTTTACTCCACTAAACCTGGTTGCTATATACATTGTTGGTCCCAGCGTGCGGACGCTGGTTTACTGCACTAAACTGGTTGCGAGATACATTATTGGCTCCAGCGTGCGGACGCTGGTTTGCTCCACTAAACCTGGTTGCGATATACGTTGTTGGTCCCAGCGTGCGGACGCTGGTTTACTCCACTAAACCTGGTTGCGATATACATTGTTGGTCCCAGCGTGCGGACGCTGGTTTACTCCACTAAACCTGGTTGCAATATACATTGTTGGTCTCAGCGTGCAGACGCTGGTTTACTCCACTAACCTGGTTGCAATATACATTGTTGGTCTCAGCGTGCGGATGCTGGGTTACTCCACTAAACCTGGTGGCGATATACATTGTTGGTCCCAGCGTGCGGACGCTGGTTTACTCCACTAAACTGGTTGCGAGATACATTATTGGCTCCAGCGTGCGGACGCTGGTTTGCTCCACTAAACCTGGTTGCGATATACGTTGTTGGTCCCAGCGTGCGGACGCTGGTTTACTCCACTAAACCTGGTTGCGATATACATTGTTGGTTCCAGCGTGCGGTCGCTGGTTTGCTCCATTAAACCTGGTGGCGCTATTACCATTAGTCCCAACGTGCGGACGTTGGTTTGCTCCTGAACATCCAGTACTGTGGTCAGTCGCTGTCCACTTCCTTGCAGTTGTCTGAGTATCCCTGGCAATAGACTCCTGCTGAGTAAGACCTCTATACTTATGCTCTATGCTGTCTTAGTCACCTGACAGCTGGTCTACTCGCTCAGGCTGCCCTGCCTGGTATTGGTGAGGCTGGTAGAACCTTGACGATACCATCCTGTAGGTTGCCTCACCCGGTATTGGCAGGGCCGGTAGAGACTACTCCAGTACTCCTTTGGGCTGCCCTGCCCGGTATTGGTAAGGCCGGTAGAACCTTGTAATTCACCATCTTTAAGGTTGCCTTACCCGGTATTGGCAGGGCCGGTAGAGCCTACATTCAGCATTCCGTGGGGGCTGCCTTGCCCGGTATTGGTAAGGCCGGTAGAACCGGAATATGTCATCTCATGGTTGCCTTACCCGGTATAGGCAAGGCCGGTAGAGCCTGTCATTAATACTGTCACTTGGGTTGCCTTGTCCGGTATTTAGGCAAGGCCGGTAGAACCTATTATATGTTATATTACTGTTGTATTGTTATGTATGTTTACCCTACGGGGACTGCCTTTAACTTTTAATTAAGTTAAGTTATTTTACCAAACCTTAAGTCTGAGAATCTTCAAATCCGTGACAAAGAGTTAATCGGAAGGCTCAGTGTATCGGAGACAAATGTAGTGTATCTGCAAATGAACAGCACAGCGGAAGGTCAGAATGTCGCCCAAGCGACACAGGATCAGGATCGCAGGCTGGAACTGTACGCAGGAACGTCAGCATAGCCGGGTCAGGTCACGGAGCAGGAACGTCAGCCAGGCCGGGTCAAATCACAGAGCAGGAATGTCAGACAAGCCGGGTCAGATCACGGAGCAGGAACGTCAGCCAGGCCGGGTCGAATCACGGAGCAGGAACAAATGAGAGTAGTCAGATGGGCCAAGTCGGTACACAGGAACGCAGGAACACAGCAACACAGTAGCACTGGTACAGGAATACCACGAAAGGGCAACTGACAGGTGCCAGAGGCCCGTTATATGAAGGCCATACTGGGCGGGCCAAACAAAGCTCAGCCAATGGAAGCGCAACACCACAAGGAGTGACATACAGATCACGGGAACCGTGATAGCTAGGTATAGGAACACCATGAAAGGGCGCCAAAGTAATGACAGGACTGGGGTTAAAAGGGCTAGCGCTGGGTGGAGGCAGAACCCAGCAGCCAATAAGAGCCCAGCAGGGAACAGAATAGGAAGTAGCAATGTCGCTGGCGATCAAGAGCATGGGCACCGTGATACCCTGACATGAATACACACATCAACAAGTATATCCTAATAGCTCCATGACACTAATATGTTTGGTTCATGGAGCTATTTGGACATATTTGTTGATATGTTTATTTCTGTCTGGGGCACATATCACTGCACACAAACACAGAGGTCAGAATGGTGGCCCTGGAGATGTGATCCACATTTCATGAGCTCTATGCTGTGTAAAACACTACCACTGTAGATGTATTCCTCTGCTTCTCTTTTCAGCTTTAACAAACTATTGGTTCCATGTCCCCTCGAATGTCCCCTTAACCCCTGATGTGACAGAGTGTTATCCAATGCATTGGCTTGGATGGGACTCCCTCGCTACAGGGGTACCATGGTTGCTATGGGTCTGATCCTAGTAACACTTTAGTTGGTGCCTAGGGAGCAGTGGGATATGCTGAACATGGTTTAAGTTTTGTACCTTGGTTTCCAGGGGACATGCATGATATCCTTGAGGTAGCAGCATCAACATGGACGACAGGATGTCAGATGTAATCGGAATCTCTAGCCCCAATATGACTGGTCCATGGAATGGCTGATGTTGGTGGCTCATACTGCAGCCAGTGTCAGGGCTTTGTCACTGATCCTGTGGGGTGAAACAGAACATGTGTTGTGGTGGGTGTGTATGCATGAATTGTGTGCATACATGTATTATAGTCACAGCTGAAGTGATCCCTGATCAATCTGTCCCTTGTCTGCATCCCTGTTAGGGTTTCCTCACCCTCAACAATGTCCACAGGGTCTTCAGGTCTGGGTGGGGGCTGGACATCATCAATGAGTCTGGTGTCCACCGCGATATTATGTGGGATGGCACATGCCATGACAATGTTGCAGAACGTTGCCTGGTGCATACTGTAATTCTTCCCCCTTAGTGGTCCAGACTTCAGAGTCGGGACTTGAGGAGGCAGAAGGTCTGCTCAATGGCATTCTGTGTTCTGCCATGAGCCTGGTTATACCGTTCCTGGGCATCTTTTTGGGGACTGGTGAGTGGGGTGAGGAGCCATGGTCTGCAACCATAGCCAGCATCACCTGTGGAAAGTGAGTGACATGGTGTGACAAGGAGCACATGTTGTGTGAATGATGTTTTATGAGGTGAACGTACTAGCACGTGTGTATGTGGTGTGATTTAGTATTGTTAACTCACCCAGAAGCCATCTGCCTGTATAGGTTCCATTTTCGAAATCTCTCTGCACAGATGAGTTTCTGAGAATATGGGAATCGTGACAGCTCCTGGGATATTTTTCACAGACATTCATGATGGCCAGGTTGCTGTCACACACCATCTCCACATTCGTGGAGTGTAAGTTTTTGCGGTTCATGGACATATGTCCCTGCTGGTGCTTTGATAGGGACATGGGTGCAGTCTATTGCACCCATGACCTTGGGCGTGCCTCCCCTTTTGTAGAAGCCCTGCTTCACATGTGTCCACTCCATGTTGGTGATGGGGAAATGTATATAGGTACTGGCCTTGATTTGAGGGCTGGCAAGACCTGGGCCAGCACCTGGAGAATGTGGTCTGTGACATGTCAGATGCGGAACCCTCTGTCGACTGGAAGGCGCCACTTGCCATGAAGTGTATGGCACACAGAAGTTTTTGCAGGCCAGTTAGGGCATGGTTTTGGGTGCATATAGGATCCACCTCATCCTTGATGACCTCATACAGGGCAATGATGCTGTGAGGCCGCAACTTGTAGCTATCAATGACCTTGTCATTGGTCATTCCAAAGAGAGTGACCCTTGGGCGGTATACCATGGGCCTTGGTGGTTGTCTATGCATCCTGTGCTGCTTCAGGGGTCCCTGTGGCAGCTGGGGAGCATCCTGTTGCTGCAGCTGTGCATCTGCAGACAGGTGTTGTCCTCCAGGTGGGGATGGGCTCCTGTGTGTCTCTTGATCCAGAGCCTCCTCACTTGCAACAGGCGATGGCTGTTGATCAGGTGTACCTGAGGGTTGCTGGTGTTCCCTAGCTCTCTCCCTTGCACGCCTTCTCCACAGTCTTTGCAACAATATATAACCCAACATACTGATTGCGCTCTATCTCTCTCTCTCCTGAGTGGAAAACAAGCCACAATTGAGTGTGGTTAGCTGTTCGTTTAAATAGGTGGTGGGGCATTGTGTAGGTGTGGTGATGAGGTGAGTGCTGACCAATGGGAAGGTGTTTGTTGTCCAGGTAAGTGTTTGCAAGTGTGTCTATGTTTCTTACTCAGAGACAACGAGGTCTGGATGGGATATCTTAACCTGGGATCCTGGAATTGATACTCTGCTATGTAACTACACTATTTTGACACCTTTTCCGCTCTTTGATGCAATTTAGTGTGTTTCGTGGACATAGTTCGCTCCTTCTGGATGGCAGTGATTATGGTTGCTACGAAGGTACTTGCTGTGTTTCTTTTACCACATTATGGATCAATATCTATGTAACGGATCCTACCCGTTACTGAGCCCTTGTCTGGACCTCAAACTATTTATCCAAAGACTATGGACATTTATTACTGTTTGGACTCTGTGCTGTGCCTTGGCGTACAAACTGGCCAGCTATTCCCTAAGAGAAAGACTTAAATTCATAGACTTTGGATCACATAGTATGTTTGAGGGTTTACTCCAAGGGAATAGGCAGTGAGGGGTTAATTATTTCAATATGTATTGCAGACTCCCAAGCCTTTTGCTTAATTATTCAACCCCTGGCCATTGTTAAGGAAATGAATATTCTGGCCACTCAAGTAATTGTATTGAGAACTGTCGTGTGGCCCCCTGCTGTGTGCTAATCCAATCATGTCTGCCCTATTATGTTTCCCTGAATCATTTGTTGTTGGTTCGTTGACCCTTTGTGGTGACTGAATTATCCCTGTGACTACTCCATTGTATTCTGCCCTACCATTTGCTGTACCCATTGGAGGAACTGTGATTGAATTAAGTCTCCTGTACTGTGCTCCAAGTTAGTGTGGTTTGAAACTGTATAAATATGCTGTGGTTTGTTGTAATAAAGAGAGTTCTGTTTTGGAGTGAACAAGGAGTCCTGGAGTCTTGTATTGCTTATGGTCTAAAGTATCCACTCTGATACCCATCTGCGCCAAGTATCCTGAATCGCTGACCGCCTGCTGCCAGTTTCCTGCGTCCTAACTTCGTGGACTGTCAGGCGACGACGTGGACTCTTCCCTGCTTCCAGTGATCCTGTGACTGTTTCCAGTGACTGTCCATACTTCAACTGGTGCATCCGATGGCGCTTATCTGCGTCGAGAAGGAGAGACCCAGGAACGACGGCGGAAGGCGACGCGGTCCCTTCTCAGCTTCCGTTATATTGGTGGCAGCGGTGGGATTTCTCCTTCTTTCATCGGGTGCATCGAATGACACATGGCAGAGATCCTGGGCCACGACGGCATGTCGCCAGACTGGAACTTCATTAAGTTTGCGCTGGAGGAACTCTGGATAACGCTGATAGCGAGGAAAGGGGACCCGGTCGACAAGGACCCGGTCTTCCGAGCGATGGAAAAGCTAATGCCCTTCCTGGGACCACATCCGTCGATTGAAAGGATTGATCGACTTATGAAGGCGGTATGTGCACGTTACCACAGTGCACTGCAGGAACGCTGTGCAATTACTCTGGCCGTGGTGAGAGGGGATACATTCCTCACCAGGCCCTGTGAGGACTATTGTGTGGACTTTGCATCGGGGAGCGGGACAACTGTCCTCTTTGATGAACCTGTAGCCCTGGATATGGGTAACTCTGAACTAGGGAGTGGGGATGCGTTCTCCCTCAGCAATGTGGAAGGTGCCCTGGAGAAGGAGCAGTGTGTGCTCCCCAGGGATATGGATGACGCATCCTTAAGGGATGGGACCACGGTCTCCCTCAAGGCAGAGCAGGGCCCTACGGTGAATGGCCTGGAAGAGGAACCCAGCGGACTGCCCCAATGCAGTGCTGCTGCTGGCTCTGTGAACCTTGTGGACTTTGAACTGATGGGTGGGAATGCGGTCCCCATCAGCCCTTGTGAATTCCCTGCTGTGGTGGGTAGGAGTGAGCACACCACCCCTTGTTTTGCCCTGACGCTGGTGAGTGTGGAAGAACTCACCAGCAGCCCCAAAGAGATGTCCCCTGGTTTGGGGGAGAATGCCCTGGGAGCTGAGCCGTGTGGGCTCCCCAGGGTCATGGATGCTGCCGCCTGGAGGGATGGGACTGCGGTCTCCCTCAAGGCAGAAAAAGGGACTGTTAATAATGGCCTACAAGAGGAGAACCCCAGCAGGCTGGGAGAAAGCAGTGCTGCTGGCCCTCCTGTGGATATGGATTGTGAACTGGTGGGTGGGAATGCGTTCCCCACCAGCTCCCCTGTGACCCCTGGCCTAGTGGGTAGGAGCGAGCTCACCAGGGCCTGGGATAACCCTGCTGTGGTGAAGGAGATGCAGGTCCCCACCAGCAGCCCCAGTCTGTCCCCTGTTGCTGTTGCCCTGGAGAAGGGGAAGAATGTATTCTCCAGGTACATGGATAAGATGGCTAGAAGGATTGAGAGTGCCCTCCTCCCCAAGAGAAGAGATGGCCCTGATGTGAGGGGCCAGAAAGAAGAGGGGTCCAACACACTGCCTCACTGCAGTGCTGCTACTGCCCCCGAAGACCCTGGATGTTGCCCCAAGACCCCATTTCCTCCTGTGGATTTGAACTGTGAACTGATGGGTGGGAATGCGTTCCCCATCAGCACCCTTGTAACCCCTGGCGTGGTGCGTGGGAGCGAGCGCACCAGGCCCTGTGAAACTCTGGCTGGGATGAATGGGACAACAGTCCTCATCCCCAGCCCAACGATTGTGCCCCCTGAATTCCCTGAGTTCTGCATGGGGGGTGGGAATGTGCCCCAGAACGTTGCCCCAGCACAGGGGAGTGGGACAAACATCCTCTCCTGTCCCTCTGGGCACTTGCCCAACTAAAAGGGGGAGATGTGCCCCTCTCCCCACACTTTGATTCCCAGGTCCCTGAGGATCCAGAGACACAATTGCCCCAGGGAGATCCACCGTATGTACTGGCTCTGGACCCTGAGCCCCTGGCCCCAGACCCAGGAGGGTCTAACCCCAGCATTGCCTGGAGCATGGCCCAGGAGAAGCCGCCCAAGTTGGTGCTCGCCAGGACCAGAAGGCACCTTTTTCCCTGGCCCAGGATCAAGGACCAAAGTTGTACCCCTGGCCCAGAACAAGGGGCTTGCTTATTGTTTACTGGCCTGGACAAGAGACTAACATTTTCCCCTGGTTCACACAAAGGACCCAACTCTTTTCCTGGCCCAGACAAGGGACTGATGTTTTCATGACCCAGGACAAGAGACTCAAATGGACTCCCAGCTCCAGCCAAGGGGCTCAACTCAGTGAGGCTCTTCCAGAGTCCCAAGCCAGCACTTACTACCGCAACCTCTGGCTTGGTACAAAAAAGTGGGAGAAATGTAACGGATCCTACCCGTTACTGAGCCCTTGTCTGGACCTCAAACTATTTATCCAAAGACTATGGACATTTATTACTGTTTGGACTCTGTGCTGTGCCTTGGCGTACAAACTGGCCAGCTATTCCCTAAGAGAAAGACTTAAATTCATAGACTTTGGATCACATAGTATGTTTGAGGGTTTACTCCAAGGGAATAGGCAGTGAGGGGTTAATTATTTCAATATGTATTGCAGACTCCCAAGCCTTTTGCTTAATTATTCAACCCCTGGCCATTGTTAAGGAAATGAATATTCTGGCCACTCAAGTAATTGTATTGAGAACTGTCTTGTGGCCCCCTGCTGTGTGCTAATCCAATCATGTCTGCCCTATTATGTTTCCCTGAATCATTTGTTGTTGGTTCGTTGACCCTTTGTGGTGACTGAATTATCCCTGTGACTACTCCGTTGTATTCTGCCCTACCATTTGCTGTACCCATTGGAGGAACTGTGATTGAATTAAGTCTCCTGTACTGTGCTCCAAGTTACTGTGGTTTGAAACTGTATAAATATGCTGTGGTTTGTTGTAATAAAGAGAGTTCTGTTTTGGAGTGAACAAGGAGTCCTGGAGTCTTGTATTGCTTATGGTCTAAAGTATCCACTCTGATACCCATCTGCGCCAAGTATCCTGAATCGCTGACCGCCTGCTGCCAGTTTCCTGCGTCCTAACTTCGTGGACTGTCAGGCGACGACGTGGACTCTTCCCTGCTTCCCTGCTTCCAGTGATCCTGTGACTGTTTCCAGTGACTGTCCATACTTCAACTGGAGCATCCGACGGCGCTTATCTGCGTCGAGAAGGAGAGACCCAGGAACGACGGCGGAAGGTGACGCGGTCCCTTCTCAGCTTACGTTATAATCTACAATCCTGGGATTATTTGTTCACGATGTACTGTGTGGACTATGTGCCCTCACGCGGGGTTTTGTGCTACTTTGTACTCCAGGCAGTTGATGTTGAAACTGCGGGGGAGCCCTTTTTGGGCCCGGAGGGCTGCCAATGGTTTGGGACCTTGCATTATACACTATACGTTATATGATGAT
Source organism: Rhinophrynus dorsalis (assembly GCA_037306005.1). Classification (NCBI taxonomy): domain Eukaryota; kingdom Metazoa; phylum Chordata; class Amphibia; order Anura; family Rhinophrynidae; genus Rhinophrynus; species Rhinophrynus dorsalis. The sequence continues at coordinate 305,653,662 of CM074718.1, forward strand.
ACTCCACTAAGGCTCTCAACATAGGATCCTGGGACTTCACTTTATTAAGAGTGCCCTATCCAACATTACTGTATATTTCAAACACAATTAGAATTGTTGCAATCTTAGTTGTCCTCACTGCTGTTCTTGCTAATCTGTTTTAGATATATGTGCACGCTGTGTTATCACATTATGTAGGATGATATTGAAATTAGAAAGGTGTTTCGGCTTTGAGTTATGGCCATTCATGCTCTGTTTTACAGCTTTATGGTTTTCATGCGCTCCCGAGGCCTCTTGGAGGCCTCCCCGTGATATTCAGACAGGATATCAGTTGTACCTCCCTTTCATCCTGTCCACGGTTCTATATTCTCTAGTTTTTCCTTACTTCTTCTATTCTCTGCTTTCTCTCTACTCTGATTCTGTGCTTTTTCTCCTTTCATTCACTCTCTTTGGAATACCACCTAGTTGAATTTCTGCCTAATGTCCTAAATGACCCTAACATGCTAGGCTGTATGTTCCATATGCCTCTTGGATTATTCACCTAGTTGATTCACTGCTTAATGTCTTACATGAAACTAACATGATGGGCTGGATATTCCTTATGCCTCATAGCGGATGCTATTTGTCCCTTTAATATGTTATAGCTGCATCAAAACACATATAATTTGAGTTAAGTTACTGGAGTCTGCCCAACTTTTAATGCCTGGCATTATTGTTTCTTCTTTCCTTCTTTCTCTTTTGCTTATATCTGCTATTATCTCAATTATTCTTTCCTTGCAGATTTCTAAGGCTCTTATTCATGTACATTACTGGACGAATTTGATGTTCTGCAACATATATGTATCAGTATGTAAGGATGTTAAAATTTTCTATTTGGTACTGTATTTATGATGCAGTTTCTTTCACTATGTATGTGTTTTATTTTCAATAAAGGTTTGAAAATAAAAAAGACTTCTGTGTGCCTGCCAAACACACCCAGGGACGGCAGTAAGGAGGAGTTATTCAAATCCTCTATACTGCCTGTCCTGTTGGTCCAGCTATGGGAACGTGATTTTGTTAAAATGAACATACGCAACACACAATACACACAGGCACAATATTCACACACAAAACACATATACACACAACATATTCACAGACATGCAACACAAACAATATATATACACACACACAATATACACACTCTTCATGCAAAATACTGTATGCACAACACAATCCACACAGGGCTATACACAAAACGCTATATGTAAAATGCTATGTGCAATACGCACAGTGGTATACTATATGCCAAATGCTAAATGTACAACACACAACTATGTACACAATACGACAAATGCTATACTCTAAACACTATACATAAAATACTATATGCTAAATGCTATACGCAAATCTCTATATGCCATACACCAAATGCAAAAATCCAAATGCTGTACACAAAGCGCTATACGCAATGCATCAAACGCTATACGGAATTTGCCAAACAAACAATATATGCAATCAACAAATGCTACACTCCAAACGCTATACTCCACTAAATCCAATTTGACAAATGCTGTACTCCAGACACTATAAGCCATTCTCCAAACACTGTACGCAGTGTGCCATAAGCTAAAAGCCAAATGCTATACACAGTCTGCCAAAAACTATACGCCAAACACTATACGCAATTCATCAAGCTGTATATGTCAAACGCTATATGCCAAATGCTACATGCAAAATGCTATATGCAATTCACCAGACGCTATACGCAATCCACCAAACACAATTCTTCAAGCTGTATACGCTAAAAGCAATACAGCAAACGCTATACTCATTTCGCTATACGCAGTACGCCAAACGCTTATCACGGTGCCGTGATTGCCTCCAGTGTCTGTGTGTGCAGGTGACATTCTATACTTCCTGGTTGTCGCGCTGTAATACATTTGCTATTCTTATAGGTTACTGCTTGTTGCCAGGCCTACGCCTACTAGCCAGGCCTTAAAAGCTTCAGCCTGCCACTACTACCTTGCCCTTTCGTGGTGTACCTGTGCACTATGGCTCTTGTGATTCCGATGCTTGATTCCCGTGTATAACTCCTGGTTTCATCTGACTTCGGCTCCGCTTGATCCCTGACATCTCTCCGTTCCGGTGTGACTCCTGGCTCTGGCTGACTACCCGTTCTGATTTGACTACTGGCTCTGGCTGACTACCCATTCCGGTTTGACTCCTGGCTATGGCTGATTACCCGCTCTAATCTGGCTCCTGGCTCTGGCTGACTATCTGTTCCGGTTTGACTCCTGGCTCTGGCTGACTACCCTCTCTGATCTGACTCCTGGCTCTGGCCGACTATGCGCTCTGTTCTACTCCTGGCTGGACTGATTCCCTTCCGGCTACGGCTGATATATATCCTCCTTACCATTGGCCTACCATCTCCACTAGCACTCTCAGTGCCTTGGTGATTCCTCCTTACTAGTGGTGTACAGTTGCGTCAGTCAGTGATACTGGACTTCCCGTTGCCTACCATCCTGTACTGTGCCACTGGTTACCCTAGCGTTCTAGGGAGACTCAGCCTGTGTTGGCTGTCCAGTCACTCTAGCGTTCTAGGGAGAGTTTGCCTCTGTTGCCTGTCCAGTCACCCTAGCGTTCTAGGGAGAGTCTTCCTCTGTTGCCTGTCCAGTCACCCTAGCGTTCTAGGGAGATTCAGCCTCTCCAGTCACCCTAGAGTTCTAGGGAGATTCTGCCTCTGTTGCCTGTCCAATCACCCTAGCGTTCTAGGGAGAGTCTGCCTCTGTTGCCTGTCTAGTCACCCTAGCGTTCTAGGGGAAGTTCCCTCTGTTTCCAGGGGCTTTACAGCTGCTCCTGTACTAGAAGCTACTACCATCCTTGCTACTAGAGCTTACCGGCAGTCAGAGTGGTACTCTATCTGCCTCCAGTCAGGTGATCCTGTCCTTGTCCTAACCTGCCCTGTGAATGATGAGCAAGCGTCCAGTCACTCTCCTCATATCTGGCCCTGTGAAGGTTGGGGAAGTGCTATTAATTTTATTATTGTGCTATTCTTAATAAAGATCATTGTTTCACCATATTTGTATGTGTCAGTGTTGTTATTCATAAGTCATTCCGTGACAGTACGAAAGGGCCATAAACACTGAATGTACAGATGCTGGTAGCTGACAGTTGCCTAATATCCTTTCCAGAATGGATACTCAGGAACAATGTATTGACCAGTTGGTGATGCAGATGCTCCTTAACCGTACAGCGCATCTTGATAAGCCTGCGCAACTACCGATGGCCTCCTCTATTTTGGCATTGGTAGTAACCATTCAGGTGGAATAAACAAGCTGTAGAGGGTTCTCCGGAGCCGCTCCACTCCCTCTAAGATATGATGGGGAACCCACGTTGTGCCGTGGATTCATAAATCAGCTTGGAATTTTTTTGGAACTAGTGCCTAATGCTTTCCAGAAAAGAAGAAGCAAAGTTGGCTTTATAATTTCCTTGTTGACCGGTAGAGCGTTGGCATGGGCCAACCCATTATGGGAAACAGCTAAACCCATACCATCTAACTTTACTGAATTTGTGGATGCCTTCTGTAAAGTATTTGATGTTCCAGGCCGAGCAATCTCGGCCTCAAAAAAATTAATGACCATTCGCCAGGGCGCCCGTACAGTAGCAGAATACGCTATTGAATTTCGTACATTAGCGGCAGAGGTAGGCTGGAACAACAAGGCTCTGGTGGCGGCCTTTCTCCCAAGGGCTTTGTGATACATCTCCTTTGCTGTACTGATTGATACCCGCATTAGAGAAAGATCCTTATTTAAGAACCACAAGCCAAGGCTTGAGTCTCGACCGGTGACTAACTGTAAGTTCCAACCCATGCCTCCCTCACCTTCCAAGCCACCTAATACGGAAGTCAGTAGGGCTGAGCCTATGCAAATCGGTTTCACACGCTTGTCCAGAGAGGAGCGGTCCTTCTATCGTAAAGAAGCTCTATGCCTGTACTGCGGCAAGGCTGGACATATGCTACGGGCCTGTCCTGAACATCCAGGAAATGCACGCACCTAGGATCCCTGAGGGGACAGATCCTAGGTGGCTTAAATCAGAACAGAACAAGCCCATCCTACAGGTGGCAATCTCTTTGGCAGCTCCCTCTGTTGCGACTCCAGCCCTGATTGATTCAGGAGCTGCAGGCTACTTTATTGATGGCGAATTTGCTAAACGGCATAATATTCCCTTGGTGCCTCGGGTTTCTCCATTTGCTGTGGAGGCAATTGATGGTAGACTGTAACGGGTAGGGACCCGTTACTGGAGCTGTGCCCTGGAAACAGCCAGGGAAACCTGTTCAGAAGAGGAGTGGGATTCACGGGGGCAAGGGGCAGACACCTTACGGTGGGACTTTGTGCAGCCGGCCAACGTCCCATTGGTGGAGCTGGAGTTAAAGGGACGCCATAAGGATAACATGACGAATGGTCGGCCGCCATCTGATTTGAGGACTGGGGTTTAAAGGGACGCTATAGAGTTAACATGGCGAATGGTCGGCCCCGTTCTCATTGGCTGTCGAACATCGAGCCTAAAAGAGAATTTTCCCATTGACTTAGAATGGGGTCGTTGACCCAGAGACTGAGTTAAAGGGACACCATTGACTTAACATGGTAAAACGTCGGCGGCCCAGGGATTGGCTGCAAAGACTCCGTAGCTCGGTCTCCCATTGGCTGAGTATCACAGTGCCTGTGATTCCTGTCACTCTCAGTTGTGCTGTTTCTGATTTGCTGACTGGGTTTGACCCGCCCCCTGATGACCTTTTTATACCTGGCTATCACATCTGTCAGATGCCCTTTCGTGGTGTTCCTGAGCCAGTAGTGCTGTTGCTGTGTTCCTGTATTCTGAGTTCCTGTGTACCGATTCGGCTTGTCCTGACCATTCTCCAGTGTTCCTGCTTGTGTATGACCCGGCTCGTCTGCGTACCACCCTTGGATCCTGACCCGGCTAGACTGACGTTCCTGCTTGTGTATGACCCGGCTTGTATGACTGCCTCCTACGTGCTCCAACCCGGCCCGGCTGACTTCCTGCTCCGAAGATCGACTTCCAGCTTGTTCCAGTGACCTGCGTTCCAGTTGTCGCCGCCACGACATTTTCAGTCTTTGTTGCCCGCGTCAGTGTGACTGCCTTGCCTGGTGCTTCCCTCGATTAAGTGCTGTGCCTCGTTATTTGTGCAGAGCTGTGTGTATATCTGTGGGCCTTCCTCTCCGTGCAGAGCCTTGCAGTAGCGCTGAAGCCTCGAGTAAACGTGCCTTTTAACTCTTGCAGTGCTGCCTCGAATTCACTCTCTCTATCTCCTGTACGAGCCTCGTTACCCGTGATACTGCTGCTGAGTTGGCCGCTCTCCGTCGGCAACTCTAGTCCACCATTGCAGAGTGTTCACATAGTTTGGGTCGTTTGGGCGCTTAAGGCTCTCCGGTATTGGTTACCGACGATATCAGTGACACAGAGTGTTGGCAGAAAGGCTTCAGTGTTGGCTTATCCGGTACTACGCCCGAGGGGGCTAGTGGCTCTTGCTTTCATATTCCAGCATTCGATTACACTTGAGGAGGCTGTTAGCTCTTGCATTGCCGGCCGGTTTCCGTTACGCCCGTGGGGGCTATTTGCACTTGCACAAACCAAAGCAGTTCCTGTAACTACGCCCATGGGGGCTAAGTTAATTCCTATTCTGCTTACTATCCAACACCTTGGCAAGGCAGCTCGATCTTCAGCACTTGATGAACATTGTCTATACAGCACAGCCTTTTTAACATCCAGGGCGTGTCAAACCTCCACATCTGAGACAGACTGTTATTTAGACGTTAACCCCTTGGGGGTCAATATCATCCTAGTGCATACTGTCTTGCATTTATGTCTATTGTGCTATTACTATTGTAATATCTCAATTTACTTGATCTGTGTATTACCTACCGCCTCTAGAGGGCGAACTTGTGCATTATTCACTTTAAATAAAGTGTGTTTTATTTTCACTTACTGGTCTGAGAGTCCTAAAAAACCGTGACAGTACGAAAGGGCCATGACCTCAGACGGTAAGGGTGAAAGTAATACTCAGAACATCCACTGGAGAATGGATGTCCATGAGCAGCGCCTGGACCAATTGGCACTGGCTCTACAAACGTTACTTGAACGTACAGTACATTTGGACAAGTCTGGTCCTAATCCGGTGGTCCCCCCAGTTGTGACACCGGGGAATCCCTCTGTAACTCCCAGTGCTAACTCAAGAGGGTTAACGGCAGCAGTGCCGTTACCCCTAAGATATGATGGTGAACCCTCCCTATGCAGAGGTTTCATTAACCAGTTGGAGATATTTTTGGAATTGGCACCCCAGGCATTTCCTAACGACCGTAGTAAGGTCGGCTTTATGATATCTCTGTTGACGGGCAAAGCTTTGGCATGGGCAAATCCGTTATGGGAAAATGCCAGACCCTGCACACTGAACTTTAGAGATTTCGTGATGAAGTTCAGACGTGTTCAGACGAGGTTCCTGGCAGGTCTGCCTCTGCTGCCAAAAGGCTGATGGAGATTCAGCAGGGCGAACGCACTCTGGGTGAGTATGCTATCGAGTTCCGGACCTTGGCAGCAGAGGTAGGCTGGAACAATGAGGCCTTACTTGCTGCCTTTACTCAGGGTCTCGCTGAACAGATTAAGGACGAGATAGCCGCTCGAGATGTACCCAGCGAGCTGGATGAGTACATTGACTATGTCATGTTAATAGACTCCCGCATCCGGGAGAGACGTTTGGCTAAAAGGACCAAAGCAAAGAGTTATGGCCAGAACCATTTCCTTAACCAACCCACACCACCCGTTCTACCTGAGCGAACAGCTGACAGCACTGAACCTATGCAAGTAGGTTTTACTAGGCTCACTAAGGAGGAGAAGCTGTATCGTAGGAGGCAAGGCTTATGCCTATATTGTGTCAAACCGGGCCATTTATTACGCAATTGTCCTGTAAGGCCGGGAAACGAACGCACCTAGGGTACCTTGGGGGACAGGCCCTAGGTGGTGTTGAACAGTCCCTAGATACTTGCACCACTAAACCCACCATCCAGGTGGCATTTGCTTGGACTGATAAGGTCATCGAGGTCCTAGCATTGGTGGACTCCGGGGCAGCCGGGTACTTCATGGATCAGTCCTTTGCTGATTTGCAGGGCATTCCGTTATGTAAAAAGGACACTCCTGTGGCAATAGAGGCCATTGATGGCAGACCCCTGGATCCTGCTTTCATTACGTTCGAGACAATCCCAGTGACAATGACTGTGGGGGCTTGTCACAGGGAGCAGATACGATTTCAGATCATTTGTTCCCCGCATCATTCAGTTATTTTGGGGTTCCCATGGTTACAGACACACAATCCCCAATTTGACTGGCAAAGGTGTGAAGTTAACTCTTGGTCTGAGTACTGTAACAAGAATTGTCTCTCTCTTCCTGTTAAGATTATGTGTACCTCTCCAGCTGTGCCGACAGAATATGAGCAATTCAGTGACGTGTTTAGCAAAGGAGAGGCCAGTGCATTACCTGACCATAGGCCATACGATTGCGCCATTGATTTGCCTCCAGGTGCGGTGCCCCCCAGGGGACGCACTTACCCACTGTCTTGTGAGGAAAATAAGGCGATGGAGGAGTATATCGCAGATGCCCTGGAGAGGGGAATCATTCGTAAATCTACGTCTCCGGCTGGTGTCGGATTTTTTTTTGTTAAAAAGAAAAATGGGGAACTCAGGCCTTGCATTGACTACCGTGGGCTGAATAAGCTGATGCCTAAGAACGCCTATCCCATTCCACTTATTACATAATTATTCGACAGATTAAAGGGCTCTTCGATCTTTACTAAACTTGATTTGCGAGCCGCCTATAATCTAGTCAGAATTAAAGAGGGTGACGAGTGGAAAACGGCGTTTAATACCAGAACAGGGCATTATGAATATCTGGTGATGCCATTCGGCTTATGCAATGCGCCTGCAGTATTTCAGGAATTGATTAACGATATTTTACGTGACCTGCTCCAGTCCTGTGTGGTAGTATATCTAGATGATATATTGATTCACTCTGCTAACCTTGCCCAACACATTAAAGATGTCTCAGAAGTCTTGCTCCAACTTCGTAAGCACAAGTTATTCTGTAAACTAGAAAAGTGCGAATTCCATACATCTCAAGTACCATTCCTGGGGTTCATAATATCCAAAAGTGGCATTGCCATGGATCAGGAAAAGTTGGCAGCGGTTCTGCAATGGCCTCGGCCTAAGGGGTTAAAGGCCATTCAACGATTCTTAGGTTTTGCGAACTATTATAGGAAGTTCATCAAGAACTTTTCCACGATTGTAAAACCACTTTCAGATTTGACTCATAAGGGCGCTTCTCCCTCTCAGTGGTCTGAGGCAGCTGAAGACGCATTTGTTACCCTGAAATCTGCCTTTGCATCTGCTCCTATACTGTCCCACCCTAATCCCTCCCTGCCGTTTACTTTGGAGGTTGACGCTTCAGAGGTTGGGGTTGGGGTGGTGCTCTCCTAACGTCCTGTGGGAGGTGGCACTTTAATGCCTTGTGGGTTCTTCTCTAAGAAATTGTCCAGCGCCCAGAGTCATTACGAGATTGGCGACAGGGAACTGTTGGCCATCATACTTGCACTAAAGGAGTGGTGACACCTCTTGGAGGGCACTCAGACTCCAGTACTAATTCTTACTGACCATAAGAATCTAACCTATCTCTCTGAAGCCAAAAGACTGTCTTCTCGACAGGCCAGGTGGGCGCTGTTTTTGTCCCGGTTCAATTTCCTAGTATCCTATCTTCCTGGCTCAAAGAATATCAAGGCTGATGCGTTGTCACGTCAGTTCGCTTCTGACACTGAGAGGGAGGAAGTCCCGGTACCCATCATTCAGCCAGATCAGATCCTGGCTACTATTCGTACCACCATAACCTCGCCACTGGGGGAGGAGATACTGGCATCACAATCACGGGCACCTCCTGAAACCCCAGTGGGGAAGTGTTTCGTAGATGAGTCATTCCGTGTCCGTCTGTTGGAGACTTATCACGCCTCCAAAGCGGCTGGGCATATTGGTAGGGACCAACTAGTATGGTCCCTCTCGCAGCTATTTTGGTGGCCCACGTTGAGAGCCGACTGCGCCGCTTTTACGGCAGCTTGTACCACTTGTGCCCGTGCCAAGACCCCTAGGCATCTCCCCGTGGGCTTATTGCAACCGGTGCCTAACGGAGACCGTCCTTGGTCTCATATATCCATTGACTTCTTGGGAGAACTACCGGCATCTAGAGGTTACACGTTCATTCTTATGGTGGTCGATAGATTCTCTAAGATGGCACATTTTGTGCCTCTGACTGGCCTTCCATCGGCTCAGGAATTGGCTATAGTTTTTGCCAGAGAGGTGTTCCGTCTGCATGGAGTACCCAGAGTGATTGTCTCCGACCGTGGGAGCCAATTCGTTTCTAGGTTCTGGAGGGCATTTTGTGGTCAGATGGGCATCCAATTGTCATTTTCCTCCGCCTACCATCCCCAGACGAATGGGGCCGCTGAGCGTGCCAATCAGGGACTGGAACAGTTCCTGCGCTGCTATGTCACCGTTCATCATGATAATTGGGCTGACCTGTTGCCATGGGCGGAGTTTGCCAGAAACTGTGCGGTTAACTCATCGTCCGGGAGCTCCCCGTTTCTCGTGAATTATGGTTTCCAGCCTTGTCTGCTCCCGGACTCCTTTCAGGCGCAGCAGATTCCTGCTTTAGACGAGCATTTGGCACGACTTCGTTCCACTTGGGCACAGGTTCAGAGGTCCCTCAGTCAGTCTTTCAGGCGGCAGCAACGGCACGCTAATCGCAGACGCCTTCCAGCGGTCTCATTTCAGGTTGGGGACAGGGTATGGCTGTCATCCAGAAACCTCATTTTACAAGTGCCGTCCAATAAACTGGCTCCCCGGCTCATTGGTCCATTTAAGATTATCCGCAAGATTAATCCGGTTTCTTATGCTCTGGAGCTTCCACCCTCAATGCACATTCATAATGTGTTCCATGTGTCACTCCTGAAACCCTTGGTGTGCAATCGTTATACTACTACGCCAGTGATTCCTGGGCCGGTGGACGTCCAGGGCCAAGAAGAATATGAAGTCCAGAGTATTATTGATTCCAGGAGATTTAGAGGAAAGCTGCAATATTTGGTTCATTGGAAGGGCTATGGCCCTGAAGAACGTTCTTGGGTTGATCAAGGGGATCTCCATGCACCGAGATTAGTACGCAGCTTTCACTCTAAATATCCTTTGAAACCCAGACCTCAGGCAGGGAGAGGGGGTCTTTGAGAGGGGGGTACTATCACAGTGCCTGTGATTCCTGTCACTCTCAGTTGTGCTGCTTCTGATTTGCTGACTGGGTTTGACCCGCCCCCTGATGACCTTTTTATACCTGGCTATCACATCTGTCAGATGCCCTTTCGTGGTGTTCCTGAGCCAGTAGTACTGTTGCTGTGTTCCTGTATTCTGAGTTCCTGTGTACCGATTCGGCTTGTCCTGACCATTCTCCAGTGTTCCTGCTTGTGTATGACCCGGCTCTTCTGCGTACCACCCTTGGATCCTGACCCGGCTTGACTGACGTTCCTGCTTGTGTATGACCCGGCTTGTATGACTGCCTCCTACGTGCTCCAACCCGGCCCGGCTGACTTCCTGCTCCGAAGATCGACTTCCAGCTTGTTCCAGTGACCTGCGTTCCAGTTGTCGCCGCCGCGACATTTTCAGCCTTTGTTGCCCGTGTCAGTGTGACTGCCTTGCCTGGTGCTTCCCTCGATTAAGTGCTGTGCCTCGTTATTTGTGCAGAGCTGTGTGTATATCTGTGGGCCTTCCTCTCCGTGCAGAGCCTTTCAGTAGCGCTGAAGCCTCGAGTAAACGCGCCTTTTAACTCTTGCAGTGCTGCCTCGAATTCACTCTCTCTATCTCCTGTACGAGCCTCGTTACCCGTGATACTGCTGCTGAGTTGGCCGCTCTCCGTCGGCAACTCTAGTCCACCATTGCAGAGTGTTCACATAGTTTGGGTTGTTTGGGCGCTTAAGGCTCTCCGGTATTGGTTACCGACGATATCAGTGACACAGAGTGTTGGCAGAAAGGCTTCAGTGTTGGCTTATCCGGTACTACGCCCGAGGGGGCTAGTGGCTCTTGCTTTCATATTCCAGCATTTGATTACACTTGAGGAGGCTGTTAGCTCTTGCATTGTTGGCCGGTTTCCGTTACGCCCGTGGGGGCTATTTGCACTTGCACAAACCAAAGCAGTTCCTGTAACTACGCCCGTGGGGGCTAAGTTAATTCCTATTCTGCTTACTATCCAACACCTTGGCAAGGCAGCTCGATCTTCAGCACTTGATGAACATTGTCTATACAGCACAGCCTTTTTAACATCCAGGGCGTGTCAAACCTCCACATCTGAGACAGACTGTTATTTAGACGTTAACCCCTTGGGGGTCAATATCATCCTAGTGCATACTGTCTTGCATTTATGTCTATTGTGCTATTACTATTGTAATATCTCAATTTACTTGATCTGTGTATTACCTACCGCCTCTAGAGGGCGAACTTGTGCATTATTCACTTTAAATAAAGTGTGTTTTATTTTCACTTACTGGTCTGAGAGTCCTAAAAAACCGTGACACTGAGACCCAGAAGCGGAGCTCAGACCCTGGCGTCCCCAAGTCTGCTACCCATTGTCCCAATCAATCACCCCAGCCCATTGTATGCCCCAAACACCCATTGTGTCACCAAGTTCCCACGACCCTCCCTTTTGTATGTGTTAATGAAGTTACCATCATGTTATTGTTCTGTGAATTCAGTCTTTTGTAAACCTGATTTGATTAAGTTATCATAACGTGTTTAACTGGACATAAAAGTGCTGAATTTGCGTGGAATAAAGTGTGTGTTCTTGGTTGACCAAGAAGCGTGTCCTGTCCATTTCTTGAGGGATGGTATCAAGGGTCTTCTTGTGACCTCCATCCTTGGCAGAGAAGCTGTGGAGATGACTGATGGTTCTGCTGACTTCAGGCGGCTACAGAAGGCTACTAGCCTGGTACCAGGTCTGGGATCTTCCCGGGGAGGTTGACCCCCGTTACATAGACCGCTAGTACCATCTCATGCTACTCATGAGACCTGTCCGCTGTCTCTCAGAGTAGGAGCTCTCCACATGGAGACCCTACAAGTCATTCAGTCTCCTCATTACGCAGTCATTCTGGGGTTTCCTTGGTTTCAGACACACAACCCCAGAATGGACTGGAAAACCTGTGACATTATAGCTTGGTCCGATTACTGTCAGAAGTGAGGTATTAAGTAAGGGGGAGGCTAGCACTTTGCCGGAACATAGGGCATACGACTGTGCTATTAATTTGACGCCAGGCACAATTACTCCTAAGAGTCGCACCTACCTTTGTCGGTGGAGGAGAACCGAGCTATGGAGGAGTACATTTCTGATGCCTTGGCTAGAGGAATTATCAGGAAGTCTTCCTCGCCCGTGGGAGCAGGATTCTTTTTTGTGAAAAAAAAAGATGGGGAGCTGAGACCCTGTATCAGCTATAGAGATCTAAATAAGCTGATGGTTAAAAATGTGCACCCCATTCCATTGATAACCGAGTTGCTTGACCGCTTGAAGGGCTCCTCAGTCTTCACGAAGCTCGATTTATGGGCAGCCTATAACCTAATTTGTATCAAAGAAGGCGATGAGTGGAAATCTGCTTTCAATACTTGTAGTGGCCATTATGAGTATTTGGTCATGCCCTTTGGGCTGTGCAATGCGTCAACAGTATTCCAAGAGTTTATAAGCAATGTTCTAAGAGATCTGCTACAGTCCTGTGTAGTAGTTTACTTGGATGACATCCTGATACACTCTCCTGACCTTGAAAAACAAACTATATTATAAACTTGAAAAATGTGAATTCCAAAAAAGTGCCATTTCTGGGGTATGTAATCTCTGCTGATGGCATTGCTATGGATCAAGAGAAACTCTCGGCAGTACTGAAATGGCCGTGTCCAGTGGGCCTAAAGGCCATACAGAGATTTTTAGGATTTGCAAACTATTGTACAAAATTCATACAGAATGTTTCTACGGTAGTCAAACCCTTGACTGACCTGACGCTTAAAGGGGCTAATCCCTCGGCGTGGTTCCCTGAGGCCAATGAAGCTTTTGAAGCTTTGAAGTCTGCATTTGCTGTGACTCCAGTCTTGTCACATCCTAACACTGCCTTGCCCTTTACCTTGAAGGTGGATGCATCAGAGACAGGAGTAGGGGCAGTGTTGTCCCAAAGACCCGAGCCTGGTAAGACCCTCATGCCTTGTGGGTTCTTTTCTAAAAAGATGACTAAGGCCCAGGGCCTATATGACATAGGCGATTGCGAGTTGTTGGGCATTATTCTCACTCTCCGTGAATGGCGTCACCTTCTGGAGGGGACAAATGCTCAAATCCTGATCTTGACAGATCATAAGAATTTGACATACTTGTCTGAGGCTAAGAGATTGTCGCCAAAGCAGGCCAGGTGGGCACTGTTTCTGTCCAGATTTAATTTCATGGTCTCATATTTTCCAGGGTCCAAGAATGTTTCAGCTGACGCTCTGTCTAGGCAATTTGGGCCAGATCGTGAGACTGAGAGTGCACCTGTGCCTCTTATTTCCCCAGATCGCATATTGGCTACCATACGCACTTGTCACGGATACTAAGGAGGCTCAGAGTCTGTACAGTATAGTTAATGGAGTTTATTGAAAACAACAAACAAAAGAATAGGCAATAGCCAAGCAGGGGGTACTAATCAGCAAGCACTATTACCAGAAATAATAGGCTGGGTCTTAGACCACCCTGCTGGAGACTAGGCCAAAGCCACTGGTAGTCTCACATACAAGGACAAGTGATACAGCAGCAACCAGAACAGCAATCTTGATCCAACAAACAGGAAACCAGGATGCTCAGGAACCGAAGAGAAGCCCCTAGCAGTTGTAGTAAAAGTGAGTCTTAGGTACGCACCTGCAGACAGTAAGAACCCTCTGGCTCAGAGTGAGCAACACGAGAACCCTCAGAACCACACCTGCCGCCAGGTGGGAACTCCTAGGCTATAAGACACAGGTACTGAACCCTCTGACTCATTATCACGGTGCCAGTGCTTTCGCTGGAGACATTGTTATGTCAGGGCTACTTCGTGATTCCCTTTTATTGGCTACTGTGGGTTGTCTCTGCCCAGTTCTAGCCTTTTTATTCTGAGCCCTGTCACTCCAGCGCTGTCCTTTCATGGTGTTCCAGTTGCCAGTGCTTGTTCCTGTTTTTCGTGTGAATAACCCGGACTGCCTGACTACTCTGCCTGATACTTTCCTGCTCTGTGTACCGACCGGCCTGACTGACGTTTCTGCTCTGTGTACTGACCCGGCTTGGCTGTCGTTCCTGCTCTGTGTACCGGACAGGCCTGATTGACGTTCCTGCTCTGTGTACCGACCCGGCTTGGCTGACGTTCCTGCTCTGTGTACCGACCCGGGTTGGCTGACGTTCCTGCTCTGTGTACTGACCCGGTTTGGCTGACATTCCTGCTCCATGTACCGACCCGGTCTGGCTGACGTTCCTGCTCTGTGTACCGCACCCGAATACCGGGTAAGGCAGCCTGGAATAGCACAACCGGAGGCAACAGTAGTGAATGGACTGACAAGTAGTAACACCGCTAGTGACCGGAGGGCACAGGCTGGGTAGCACGTAGCAGAGGCCACACTGAATCACAGGCTGAGAGTAGTGCAACCGGAGGCAACAGTAGTGAATGGACTGACAAGTAGTAACACCGCTAGTGACCAGAGGGCACAGGCTGGATAGCAAGTAGCGGAGGCCACACTGAATCACAGGCTGAGAGTAGCGCAACCGGAGGCAACAGTAGTGAATGGACTGACAAGTTGAAACACCGCTAGAGACCGGAGAGCACAGGCTGGGTAGCAAGTAGGGGAGGCCACACTGAATCTCAGGCTGAGAGTAGCGCAACCGGAGGCAACAGTAGTGAATGGACTAATAAGTTGAAACACCTCTAGTGACCGGAGAGCACAGGCTGGGTAGCACGTAACGGAGGCCACACTGAATCACAGGCTGAGAATATCGCAACCGGAGGCAACAATAAGGAATGGACTGACAACAATATTGAGGGCAGCACAGAGAGCGTTAGTCAGCCAAAGCCTGGATTGGTACACTGAGAGCGGTAGTCAGCCAATACCTGAATCTGTACAGAGAGAGCGGAAATCAGCCAAGCCTGGATCGGTACACAGAGAGCGGTAGTCAGCCAAGCCTGGATTGGTACACAGAGAGCGGTAGTCAGCCAAGCCTGGATCGGTACACTGAGAGCAGAAGTCAGCCAAGCCTGGATCGGTACACAGAGAGCGGAGTCAGCCAAAGCCTGGATCGGTACACAGAGAGCGGTGGTCAGCCAAAGCCTGGATCAGTACACAGAAAGCGGAACAGGAACAAGGTCAGATGAAACTGGATCATACACGGAACAGGAGCACAGAATAAACGTAAGGTCAGGAACACCACGAAAGGGCACCGGCCTAGTGACAGTAGGGCGTATAAAAAGGCAAGCCCTGGGAGGGGCTAGCCGGCCATGACCAATAAGATATAGCAAAGACAAACCCGGAAGTAGGAATGTCGCAAAGAGAATCACGGGCACCGTGATAGTCATACACGGTGCCTAAAGTAACAGAACTGTTATGAACAACAATGCAAGGTCAACTGAGTCAGGCCTCAGTCTGCCCTTTAAACCCCTCCACAGGAAGTAGGAGGAGCAGCTCAGAGGGAGGAAGTAGGACGTTGGTAGGAGGAGACTACAGGAAGCAAACAGATAAAACAGAGGCCTGCAGCATGCTTGAAACCTCGCACCTGCAGATGATGCTGTAGTCAAGGTAAGCTGTAACAGCACTAGTATCACATCTCCATTAGTAGAGAAGATCTTGGCATCCCAGCGTGGTGCTCCAGCAGAAAAACCTAGTGGCAAATGTTTAGTAGCCAAGCCTCTCCATACCAAACTGCTGGAGACTTACCACTCCTCAAGGGCAGCTGGACATATTGGTCGTGACCAACTGATCTGGTCTGTATCTCAGCTCTTTTGGTGGCCCAGTCTAAGAGCAGATTGTACAGCTTTTGTGGAAGTCTGTTCTGTTTGTGCTTGTGCTAAGACCCCAAGACACCTTCCACTGGGGTTGCTCGAGACAGTTCCGAATGGTGAGCACCCATGATCACACGTATCCATAGATTTTATGGTGGAGCTGCCAGTGTCCAAGGGGTGTACAGTCATACTAATGATAGCGGACCGTTTCTCCAAAATGGCTAATTTCGTCCCTCTCCGGGACTACCTTCCTCCAAAGAATTGGCTGTGGTGTTTGCTAGAGAGGTGTTCCGACTCCACATAGTACCCCAGGTATTGGTCTCTGACCGTGGGAGTCAGTTCGTGTCTGTGACCAGATGGGCATCAAACTGTAATTTTCCTTGGCCTACCACCCCCAGAAGAATGGTGCTTCTGAAAGATCCAACAAGGGGTTGGAACAATTCTTGCGCTGTTTTATCTCTGACCATCATGACAACTCGGCTGACCTGTTGCTGTGGGCTGAGTTTGCCAGGAATTGTACCATAAACTCCTCGTCCGGGAGCTCTCCCTTCCTGATCAACTATGGGTTTCAACCATCGCTGCTCCCAGACTCCTTTCAGGTGCAAGACATTCCGGCTCTGGATGAGCATATTAGTCAGCTCTTCTCCACATGGGCACAGGTTCAGAATACCCTGTGAAGGTCCTCAGAGCACTATCAGAGGCATGCAGACTGCAGGAGGCATCCTGCTCCTGTTTTCCAAGTTGGGGATAGAGTGTGGCTGTCCTCCAGAAACCTGAATCTCCAAGTACCTTGCAATAAGCTGGCTTCACGTTTTGTAGGTCCATACAGAGTACTTTGCAGAGTGAACCCTGTCACTTATGCCTTGGACCTTCCTGTGGGTATGCGCATTCACAGCACATTCCATGTTTCCCTGTTGAAGCCTTTGGTCTGTAATTGCTACATAATCCTGTGCGCATTCAAGACCACGAGGAGTATGAAATCCAAAGCATTCTGGACTCCCGTAGAGTCCGTGGGCGCATTCAGTATCTTGTACTTTGGAAGGGCTATTATCACGGTGCCCGTGTATTGCTGGCGACATTTTGTTCCTGATGCCTTCATATTGGCTAGCGTGATATTGCTTCACCCAGTGGTAGTCTTTAAGTACTGAGCCCTGTCACTCCTTCAGGTCCCTTTCGTGGTGTTCCCGTTGCTTAGTGCTTGCTGCCGTTATTGTGTGAATCCTGTGTATGACCCAGACTGCCTGACTACTCTCTCTGATTCTGTTCCTGCACCGTGTACCGACCTGGCCTGGCTGACGTTGCTGCTCCGTGTACCGACTTGGATTGGCTGACGTTCCTGTACCATGTACCGACTTGGATTGGCTGACGTTCCTGCTCTGTGTACTGACCCGGCCTGGCTGACGTTCCTGTTCTGTGTATCGACCTGGATTGGCTTCCGTTCCTGCTCTGTGTGTCTCTGGCCCGGTTCACTACTGCACCCGGTATTCCGGTAGAGAGTACTTTCCGGTGCTCTGTCTTGAGCCTGCTGACCCAGTTGGTTGCCTCTATTGTTGCTTTACCGTTCAGCTACTGAGTCCCATTTACGCTCCTGTGCCTCGTATCTCCATACCCCAGGGGTGAAGCTGATCTCTTTTGCTCACTATACGCTTGGCTTGTTACTGCACTACCACTGAGGTTGGTCTCCTGGGCACCTCAGTTAGTTTTCCACCACTTAGCAGTCGCCATCAAGCCTGAGCATCTATTAACCCTTGCTGTCCAGTGCTCACCCGGGTAGGAGCTATTCTCATTGGCACACCATACTCTTGGCTTGTTACTGCTCCCCTACTGAGGTTGGTCTCCTGGGCGCCTCAGTCGTCTCTACCACCTGGCAGTTGCCATCGAGCCGAAGTGTCTGTTAACCCTTGTTGTCCGGTGCCGTTATCCTTGGGTCACAGTTCATGCTGATTCCATTTGGCGCTCCACTGTTCCTCCGGTTACAGTACTGTCTGGTAGTCCGTGATTCCTTCAGGGCCTCTCTCACCCTTTGGGGGCATAGTCGCTATTGTGTCACTATCCAGTAGAGAGTGCTTCTTGGGCCTCGCTATTAGGGCCTACCAGCCTCCCGGCCTAATAGTCTCACTGATTCACACGAACTGTCACCTGACCTGTGTCAGTATATGTATTTGTTCTCTGATATATGTACTGGACCCGTGTGGGTTAATGTTATTTTGTAACATGTCCTGTGTCAGTATTAAGTGTTAACTATTGCTGGACCCGCAAGGGTTACTTTATTCTGTCTGGTTTCAATAAAACTGTGTTTTACCTAACTGCCTGCCTCTGAGTGTACTGAAAACTGTTGCAGCTATGGCCCTGAAGAGCGTTCCTGGGTAGATCAGTCTGATATTCACGCTCCTGGTCTGCTACTCAGATTCCATGTAAAATTTCCAAATAAAATTGGTTCTCTTCCCCAGGGGAGAGATCATTGTGGGTGTCCTATCATGGTGCCCGTGATTGCCTCCAGCATCTGTGTGTGTAGGTGACATTCTTTGCTTCCTGGTTGCCACGCTGTAACACATTCGCAATTCTTATAGGCTACTTCTTGTGGCCAGAGTCAGTCTCCGCCTACTTGCTAGGCCTTAAAGGCCTCAGCCTGCCACTACTACCTTGCCCTTTCGTGGTGTACCTGTGCGCTATAACTCTTGTGATTCCAATGCTTGATTCCCGTGTAAGACTCCTGGTTTCATCTGACTTCGGCTCAGCTTGATCCCTGACTGCTCTCTGTTCCCGTGTGACTCCTGGCTCTGGCTGACTATCCGTTCCGGTTTGACTCCTGGCTCTGGCTGACTACCCGCTCCGATCTGACTCCTGGCTCTGGCTGACTACCCGTTCCGGTTTGACTCCTGGCTCTGGCTGACTACCCTTTCCGATCTGACTCCTGGCTCTGGCCGACTACGTGCTCCGTTCTACTCCTGGCTGGACTGATTCCCTTCCGGCTATGGCTGATAGTCTATCCTCCTTAACATTGGCCTACTATCTCTGCTAGCACTCTCAGTGCCTTGGTGATTCCTCCTTACTAGCCATGTACAGTTGAGTCAGTCCGTGATACCGGCCTTCCCGTTGCCTACCATCCTGTACTGTGCCATTGGTTACCCTAGCATTCTAGGGAGATTAAAGGGATAGTAATACTTCGTTTTAACTTTATTTTATTTTGTAGGCATTAAAAAAACACGAAGAATGGTATAAGTCTTATCTCTCAAGCCTTTATGGTTTAAGAGATATTCACAAACAAAGTATCCCCCCCCTGTTCAACCAGATCAGAAGGAAGGTGCCCAGGTAGACTGCAGAGAGGGACAATCTTCAATTAAGATAATGGAAAAAGCTGAAAAACTTGTCAAGGGGGGAAGGGCTTTCATTGTTTTCATACAAAGAAAATTGTCCCCTTCTGTTATCTGTCCTGTCATACAACCTGATCCACATCTGAGAAGAGATGTCTTACACTAGGTAAAAGGGGCGGGGAGGGGAACTTTGCTTGTGAATATCTCCTAAACCATAAAGGATTGAGAGATAAGACTTATATCATTCTTAATGTTTTTTTAATGCCTACAAAATAAAATAAAGTTAAAACGAAGTATTACTATCCCTTTAAGCCTCTGTTTCCTGCCTAGTCACCCTAGCGTTCTAGGGAGAGTTTGCTTCTGTTGCCTGTCCAGTAACCCTAGCGATCTGGGTGATTCTGCCTCTGTTGCCTGTCCAGAAGGTTGGGGAAGTGCTATTAATTTTATTATTGTGCTATTCTTTAAACAAATGGAATATGAAGTATAATGTGGGAAAGTGTAAAGTCATGCATTTGGGAGGAAACAATCCCAAGGCTACTTATGAACTTAATGGAATCATTTTAGGGGACTCATTGCTAAAGGAAGACCTGGGTATCCTTGTCAACTACAAACTTGGAAACAGTGACCAGTGTCAAACAGCAGTAGCAAAGGCAAACAAAATCCTGTCTTGCATAAAAAGCGGTATTGAAGCAAGAGTGGATAACATTATTTTGCCATTATACAAATCATTGGTAAGACCTCACCTTGAGTATGCTGTGAAATTTTGGGCACCGGTTCTGAAAAAGGAAATACTAGAACTAGAGAGGGTATAATGAAGAGGAACAAAATTAATTAAGGGAATGGAGGACTTGACATATGAGGAACGACTAGACAAACTTTGGTTTATTTAATCTAGAGAAAAGATGACTACGTGGAGACCTTATCACATTGTACAAGTGTAAGAGAGGTCAATACAAGGATCTCTGGGGTGAGCTATTTATTCCAAGGCTTGATCAGGTGATCAGGGGACACCCCTTGAGATTAGAGGAAAGGAGGTTTAGACTTCAGCAGAGGAAGGGGTTTTTTACAGTAAGGTCTGTTAAATTGTGGAATTCATTGTCCAATGAGGTGGTTATGGCAGATACAATGGATACATTTAAGAGAAGATTAGACACATTTCTTTCAAAAGGGAACATACAGAGTTATACTGTTTATCAGTAGGCAGATCAGGAAGGTCTGATAAAGACTAAATTATTTGGTAGCAGGAAAGCTATCCAATTCTCAGTTACTGGGGTATGAGGAGAAGGTTGAACTTGATGGACTTGTGTTTTAATTCAACCTAATTTACTACTATGTTAATAAAGATCATTGTTTTACCATATTTGTACTTGTCAGTGTTGTTATTCCTAAGTCACTCCGTGACAACGCTATATGTAATACACCAAATGCTATACACAATTCACCAAATGCTATACGGCATATGCTATACGCAATACACCAAACGTTATATAGAAAGAGCTATACAGTGTATGTCAAATGAATTGCACTGTACACCAAACACTATAATCAATACACCAAACTCTATAACAAGTAAGCTATATGCCAAATACTATAACAAAACACTATATGCCAAACACTATACTCAAGGTGCTGTAGCCAAACTCTATATGCAATAGGAAAACCGCTCTACTCAGTAGGCAAAACGCAATATGCTATATGCAATAGACAAAATAGTATATGCAATACGCACAATGCTATTAGGCAATATTCTATATGCAATTCACTGTACACAAAACACTTTTATGCAATACACACAAAACAGACAAGGTCTCACACTCTCGCTCACACACGCTGTCAAACATGCACTCTTGTTCTCACGCACACACAAAAACAAACACACTCACTGACGTAGAGTTGTGTAACGCAGTGCTGTGCAATGCGTTGCCCACCTTTTTGGAGCTGAATGGGCTAAGCATTGATAATTCAACAAGCCACTCATTAAAGCAGTCATTATTAAAGGGATAGTAATACTTAAAATGTAAAAAAAAATATGTTGTAGGTTTTATCCCCCTGAGTAAAACAAGGGTACTCTCACTGCTGAAAGGTGTTTTATTCAAAAGTTATTACAGCTCAAAATAGAATTTTTAGGTGCAATATCACAGTTGGCCTGAAATTGTACAGTGGTGCTGTTGCTACACCATCCTATGGACAGCTCTGGTCCCGGGACCAGAACTGTCCATAGGATGGTGTAGCAGCAGCACCACTGTACAATTTCAGGCCACTGTGATATTGCACCTAAAAATTTCAACTTTTACTTTGAGCTGTAATAACTTTTGAATAAAACATCTTTCAGCAGTGGGAGTACCCTTGTTTTACTCAGGGGGATAAAACCTACAACATATTTTTTTTTTTTTTTACATTTTAAGTATTACTATCCCTTTAACTGCATGGGCAATGCCATGCCAATATTGCTAGTGTGTATACTTATATGGTTGTTTCTTAACCTTTCTGCAACATATGATACTTAATTATCTGTTTATAGGCTTTCTGTTCTTTATAGTTAGCCTTATTCTATTGTTATTTTCTGTTATCTATATATTTAAAGGGGAACTATCGTATGTACAACATGTTGTCCTATTGATCACTCCTCCTAATTATGTAACATGATTTTCTATTTTTTTTTAAATAAGTGTCAAAGGTAGGCATAAACAAAGGATAAAAAAGTAACCTTGTGACATCAGGATCGGCGGAGATAGACTGCGCATGTATCACTCGTTACCTTAAGGTAACGTAGTCACTCCCAGTGGTCCTCTAGATTCCGCCAGTGCACGCCCCGACTGTACCACATGACTTGTTGCGTAGTAGCTTACAAGCGCGTCCAGGGAATGGTACGGATATTTTAGCGCATCCATGTTTCTATCTCACTCCAAATATGGTGCAGTCCGTTTCCATGCTAACAGGGAAGCGGTCTGCTCCGATTGGCTGTCTAGTGGCTATACCATTGTTATTAGTTGTAATACGACGCTTGGCTCAATCGTTCCAACAAAGTTGGAAGTTAAAACACTAATACAGGTAACCATAACTTATACAAATTTAAAAAACCAAATGCCCACTATTACCCCTTTCATTTCTTAAAACCAATTTGAATTTTTTTTTTTTTTTAAGAAGTGTTCAATCGGTAGTCTCAGCTGTAGATGGTTTATTGTGGGATAATGTATTTTAATCATTTATAACTACATATTAAAATTGTGCAAATGATTTAAATGTATGTTGAAGTGCTTTGTATAATTCTATCAGTTCTTCAGTATCAATTATTGTTTTTAACAAAAGTACAGTGGTGCGGAGGATTTGATTGAAGGAAGTAAAAATTTTTTACCACCTTTATTAAAAAAATGAGACTTGCAAACACCAGAATATTACATACAACATTAAGTGTTTAATATCCAAATGTGTATGTGTGTCCCAAGAAATGTTGTCACTTAGAGCTAGATTTTGTTGACTGGAGTCAGTCATTTTGTAGGCACATGTATTAAATTGACAGGGAGGAGGAAAACAGTCTCACTTCTGTGGTAACTTTGAAGTTATAGTAAAGGTGTCACGCTTAACCAAGAGAAGTTCAGGAGTCAGTAGAAAGATCAGTATATACAACAGGAACAAGCTGAGGATTACAAGGCAGCAAGCAGGACCGTATTTACATCTCTGGAGCCTGTAGAATTCGAAATCTGAAGCGCCCCCCCCCCCATTTGCCATCTCCACTGGACACCTCCACAATGCTCCAAATCTCTACATTAACCCTCATATCCATATTGCCCTCACATTGCCCCCCATCAGCTCCATATTGCCATCAGCTCCAACTTATCTCCCATCAGCTCCATGTTGCCCCCATCATCTCCAACTTGCCCCTATCATCCCCAAATTGCCCCCATAATACCCACATTGCATTATCATCTCCAACTTGCACCCATCATCTCCACATTGCCCCATCAGCTCCATCTTGCCCTCACATTAGCCCCATCATCTCCACATTGCCACTATTTCAGCTCCAACTTGCCTCCACATTGCCCACATCATCTTCACATTGCCCCCACTTTGCCTTCCGCATACGTTTCCTACCTCACTGGTGGTCCAGTGGCAGATGTCTTTACCTCCTTCTGTACCTGCTGTTGCTCCAATGCGGTCTCTTTAGGAATGCAAAGCGCTGGGAGATGATGTCATCTGCCAGCGCTCTGCATTCTAGCCGACAAGGGAGCAACAATAGGTACAGGTCTGTGCCTTCTGTCTGAGCCGAAGAAGGCACAGACCTTACACTTGAACAAAAATATAAAATTTTGATGTTTTCATCACAATGACAGGCACCTCTCTGTGGGGTGCTCTTGTAGGCAAGATGCCTACCCTGCCTTAGGGCAAATATAGTCCTGCCAGCAAGGACTGTTTTCAGGAATAATATGCTTCAAAGCTTGTCCACATAGCTGTAGAATAGGCTTTAGCCACTGGTAGTGTCAACACAAGCAGGAACAGGAACTCAGGATCTTGATCCAACGTAGTAGGCGAACTGACTCACGCCTGCAGTCAGTATCGAGCAAACTCACGCCTGCAGTCAGTATTGGAAATAGATTGCTGAATCACTCCTGCGGTCAGTATCAGAGCAAGTCTACCAGATCCCCAGGTCCGCAATATATTGGGTGTCTGCTGTGTAGAAGGAACCAAAGTAAGAGTAGGCTGTATGATCCACAAGTCAGCCCTAGAGGGTGTAGTCAGACAAGCTTGGTCATACACAGTTCAGGTATTCTGCCAGAGCCACAGGTCTGCACCAGGTTTGGTGTCCACTATAGGGATAAGCAAACGAATAGTCAGACAGAGCCACAGCTCAGCACTAGAATGGATGGAAGACTAGCCAGGTCATACACATAGCCCAAGGTAACAGAACTGCTATGAACAACAATGCAAGGGCAACTGAGTCAGGACTCACACTGCCTTTTAAACCCTCCACGTGAAGTAGGTGGGTGGAGCAGCTCAGATGGAGGAAATAGGTAGTAAGAGACTACATGAAACAAACGCATAAAACAGATGCCTGTTGCATGCCTGAAGACTCGCGCCTGTAGATGATGCTGAAATCAAGGAAAGCTGTAACAAAAGGAGAGTCCTAGGCTCTGTGTTATTCAATTAACTCCTCATCAACACAGTGTCTTTATCAAGATGGAAATGATGCACCTCAGGTAGTGTACAATTCCTAGTTTAAAAAAAAATGTAGTGATCATTAAAAAAAAAAAAAAATTGTATAAAAATGTAATTATATTTTATTTCATGTATTACACCAATGTTAAAAATCATTGTAATTAATAATTGTTATACAATTCTACATGTAATAAACCATTTTTATGTGTCTATGTAAAGTGAAAAATATAGTTTAGAAAGTAGCAGAGTAATAACCTTTTTATTATTTCATCTTCAGATATACAAAATGCCAAAGTGTTTTTACAAGGGTTGTTTCAGTAGAACTGGCAGAAAGGCAGATAATCCTGATGTAAGTCTACATTGCTTTCCCAAAAATCAAGAAAGAGTGCAGCGTTGGGTTGAATGTTCAGGTCATGATTTCACGGACCTCACTCCAGTAGTTGAAAAAATTTTGCAAGACACAAAGGGTTACATATATCGCATGTGTTCATTGCACTTTACCCCTGGTTGTTACTTTCAACGTGGTGTAAAGAAATTATTAAAAGAAGATGCAGTACCAACTAACATCTTGCAGCCAACGGCGACTTCTCAAACGTTTCAAGACATTGATATTCCTGACACATCTTCATCTTTTTCTACCGAAAATACTATACCTCCCAAAAAATTGGTTGAGTCAGGCACAACTACTGATAATTCAACTATGGATGCCAGTACGCAAACAGAATACACAACTTTGTTAGTTGAAGCTTCTACACAGTGTCCAGAGGAAGGCACCTTCCAAGAAGCACATATGTTTGAAATAAACACAGAACACAATTATTTCAAATTAAATTCAGATTTTCCTTTCACAGATCCAAATATCTCTCCAATTCCAATACACTCATCAACCCCGCATAAAGTCATACAAAAAGTGCATTCTACACATTTTCCACCGCGTTTCCAGGTGCAAACTAAAGGAAATATTTTACATTTACATGATGTACAACATCCTGTTGAAACTGATGAACCAGAAGACTTACAGTCTCTTTTGTCTGGAAAAGACAGTGACAATGGAGAAGAATCACAAATTTCAATTTTTGAAAAGACACAAGAATTATCGTCAATTATGGATATTTCTATGCAGTCACTAGATAGAAAAAATGATCCAGATTTTATACTAGATACATCTATGTCAGGTCTTGATTCTGATGTAACTGATGTAGATGAAACTGTAGAGGAATTACTAGTTAATGAAAATAAATTCATTGTTTTTGAGTCATGTATTGACAGTTTATTGAAATTTGTACCGTGTGGAGCAGGAGACTTTTGTAGTTCACCAATTCATATGTATTCAAAACATATAGAAGGCTCTTTACTAACAGTAACTGGAGAATGTTTGGATGGACATACTTCACTTTTGTGGGAAAGTCAACCACGCGTAAATCGTGTAGCTGCAGGTAATATTCTAAGTGCAGCATCAATATTATTAAGTGGTGCAAACTTTAAAAAGATATCAGAAATGAATGATATTTTTGGAATAAAACAAATATCACATACTACATTCTACAGGTATCAATCAAAATATTTGTATCCGGTTATTGATCATCATTGGAACAAAGAAAAAGAAAAAGTAAAACTTGAAATTGGTGATACACCAATTAAACTTGGAGGGGATGGACAATGTGACAGTCCAGGACATTCAGACAAGTATTGTATATATACGATGATTCATCTAGACAGTAAGAAGATTGTAGACTTTGAAATTGAGCAAGTCTCCAGTTGCTCCTCTTCTGTGTCGATGGAGAAGTCTGCGTGTGCAAAATGTCTGGACCGTTTACATTCTGAAGATTTTAAAATTGAAGTTCTTGCCACCGACAGACATGTTGGTATACGCAAACTGATTAGAGACAAATATCCACATGTGACTCACCAGTTCGATGTCTGGCATTATGCCAAAAGCTTAAAAAAAAATTATTGTCCTCATCCCTGAGGAAAGTATATTCACCCTTGCGAGAATGGATACCGGCTATCCTAAACCACTTTTGGTGGAGTATCAAAACTTGCAAGGGTGATATACAAAATTTACGAGAGAGATGGCAATCAATTTTACACCACATTTGCAATGAACATGTTTGGAAAGATTTCACTGTCTACCATACTTGTTCCCATAAGCCATTATCTGCCTTGAAGAAAAAAAAAAACACATTGGTTAAAAAAGAAAAGCCCACCTTATGAAATGCTCCATCAAATTGTCAATGATTCTAAACTGGACAAAGATTTTGAACACCTGGTACAATACTGCCACACAGGATGCATAGAATCCTATCACAGTTTAGTTTTGAAATACAGACCCAAAAGAAGTCACTACCAGATGGATAGTATGATAGCCAGGACACAGTTAGCTGCTCTTTCACACAATAATAATGTTGATAGAAAATTGGCGACTGTGAAGTATCCAAGGAAAGGATCTGCACCGGTTGGTACAGCAAGAGCAAAACTGGAATTTCCCAGGTCACGAAACCGCTGGATTGTCAGGGACATTTACGAACGAGTGACAAATGAACACCTCAAACTCATGCTTCAAGATTTACTGAAGTTCTGCGAGGATAAGCTACAAATAACGTGGCATTCTCGGTCTTCTCATTTACCAAAATACATTGCTAAGATTCCTAAACTAGAAAAAAGAAAAGCTATAGAGGAACATAAGTCCAGATTTAAAAAGAAGTAAATAATGTCTTGGTAAGTACATTGTGTGTTGTGTTTATTACATTTTGAAATGTTATGTTATATTCTGGATCTTTAATAATCCAAAAAAGTTGATTCAAAAATAAAAGCAGCTCTAATTAATCATCATAGTATTTGGACTTTGAAGAGTGTTATTTCAGTTCTGTCAGAGTTGTAGTTCAAGAGTAATTCAATGACAAAGTATCCCCCTCCCACCCCTTTTACTGATGTAACACTGCTCAGCCAGATCAGAAGGGAGGTGCCCAGGTAGACTGCAGAGAAGGATAATCTTCAATTAAGATAAGGGAAAAACCTGAAAAACTTGTCAAGGGGGACAGGGCCTTCATTGTTCTCATAGGAAGAAGATTGTCCCCTGCTGTTATCTGTCTTGTCTATGGACTGGATTCCACATCTAAGAAGAGATGGCTTACACTAGGTAAAAGTGTTGTAGTCATGCACGATACAGATTGCCAGAACCACGGTTTATACTGAACTTTTCGCTCCTAAGTCAGCTTTGCATTCTGAATTAAAAGCAGAATGATCAATATCTTGTGTGTTGTGGTCAGTCTATAGTGTGCATGATTGCAACACTCACAACTGTCTCTACTGCGTATGACTGCATCTTTAATGAATATTTAGAAAGGTATCAAAATATAAATATATATATCTATCTATATATCTTGTTATATTTTTATAAAAATTAAAACCTTTTTTCATCTCTTACTACTTTTCAGATATGTCACTTGTGAAATTACAAGATTCAACCACTAAAACTACTATCCTTGACGTCAGGCTTCTAGTTGACAGAAGTGTAATTGCTAAACGGTGGAGGTTCTTCATACAAGTTTTCATATTTCAAAAATTAAAAATAGTATATCACTGTATACAATGGTTGATTGTACATCAAACTCATTTATTAAAAAAAAAAAAATGGTTATTAAAGTACAGCAGTTTAAATCTGCTGTCTAGAATGACAGATGTCAACTACAGTGCTTATGTCATATAAAGATTAGAGAGAGGGAAGTCTGTTGCATAATATCTTTATATATCAAAAGGTTTATTAAGTGTAATTATTTCAAACTATTTTAATTTATTACTGACTACTACATATTTTATTTTCTTTGACAATTGTAATACCTCAAATCTTTTTTGTTGTTGACAGTACAAGTACTGTATATTGAAAATGTTTACCAATAAATAGTTACACGAGTGTTCAAGTTTAAATATTTAACAGTCATGTCAAAAATTGACAATAGTTTTGGAAAATTAAAACATTTCTAAAATATTTCTTAAACTTATACATACACACAAAAGTGTTTAAATTTGTATTCAAATATAACGTTACATTCTTTTACTTAAATATATATACACATACTGTATATATAGAGATTGAGAGAAAGAGAGAGACAGAGAAAAATAATGTGATATAGAGAAAATAGTGTGAGAGAGAGAGTGAGAGAGAAACAGAGAGAAAGAGAGAGAGAAACAGAGAGAAAGAGAGGGAGAGAGAGAGAGAGAAAGAGAGAGTGAGAGAGAGAGAAAGAGAGAATGAGAGAGAGATAGTGAGAGAGAGAGAGAGAAACAGAAAGAGAGAGTGAGAGAGAGAGAGAGAGAGAGATAGTGAGAGA